>JAHZNI010002393.1:0-16038 GCA_027744415.1 Seira ritae | reverse complement strand
ATAGTATTGGAGACTTTAGAAATGTGAAGGCTTACTTTGCCCTCAAAACAGTTGACGGGATAATTGGATGTACTTGCAATTTAATTTTGATTGTGCAATGATTACATGGAAAAAGGTCATAGAATATATGTAATGGAGAAGATATTCCATGCATGCAGGTAGAAAGTTCAGAAATGGTCATAATCATATAATAGATCAATTTTTTATAATTTGTAAAATAATATGATCTGCTCCTTTTAAATTACTTTTGTTAGTCGTTATGCAAGCCTCTGAGTTTGAAAAAATTAATTTATTAACAGCGCCAGGCTTGCATTCTTAAACTGCTTGTCTCTCACGGATTTTCTACCTTAAAGGTGCGACCTCTAGGAAAAACTAGTAACCAACACAATTGCGGTAGGTTACCCCTGGTTATTATTCACAGGAACTAATTTTTAACAGGATAAATTTCTTCCTTATGTTCATCTCGCTAAATTTTACGCATTGGTCTCTGCAAAATAATGCGATGCTTTTGGTGTTCCACATGCATAAAACGATTCTTGCTAAATTAATTCGATCACGAAATATCAAGACGACTGTTGTCCAAGTACTTCAGCTCAAGTTTTACTGTATACTATCGCCCTATTCATTATGGACTTGGATTTTCACTTTCATTGAACTAGCTCAAATTCTAAATCGAAATGGAAGGTATTTCAAGGGGCTTTGGAAATATTTTGTGAGTAAATGCTTCTGTGTAATTTTTCGTAGATGATAAATACATCGGCACCAAATGGTAAATCAGTATTGGTAAATCAGTAATGGTAACGGCGCTATATTGTAAATCAGTTTTTTTTAAATTGACGTTAACCTTCACCCACTTCCTATTATATACTAAATAATTATGCATCCCACAAAATCGGTAACTAAACCCTATAATACGATGGATTATTCATTACCATACATTTTTATCCAGCAGGGTATTTGATATTTATCTATTGAACTCGTCTTTTTGCGATATGGTCATGATTCTTGGTTAACGATGCTAATTAAGTTTCCTGAGAATGTTTCACTGCATAATCGCGAGTGGTTGGCTACTGTTTTTAGCAATCGAATCGTAAAACATAGCATTATGGTAGTTTAAATTTAAGGAGAGACCACATGGAGCACAATTTAATTTTTACATTTTGCTTATCAGGAATCTCTTGCTAAGCTTATGAAACATCAGTAATGCATAGGTATTGTTTTAGCTCAAGATTAAATTTTAAAAAAATGTTCAGTTAAATAAGACCACAGTGATGGCATATGAAATAAAATCAGAATTCATTTTAAATCCCTCATTTATCATTTACCTGTCTAATAATATATGCTTTGCCGGCTCCATCCTATAATCAATAATTAGCTGTAGCAATAACCTTTGCTAGTTCTATTTAAGCATTTTGTTCAGTTGAGAGTTGAGTACATAAATTGTTTGGTAAATGGAAGTGAATTGTTCTTTAACCGGTTGATTATGTACTATTCAAAATGCGTGGTGATTGCTTGATTATTTTGAAATTTCTTGGTTAGTTTCTCTGGAACCACAATGCTCATAACACTCGGTTGTCTCCGAGTTCTGTCCCACCTCCAATGCATTACGCCTCTCCCTTTTAAAATACAATTCCCATCGCTTGAGGTCATTGAAAACCCGATTTTCTACAGTTCCATCTTTGCGAGGCTCCGCATCGGAAATCAAATAACGATAAAGTTTCTCGTCATATTCTCCCTTTATAGGATATTATTTCTCTTTTACAATTGGAAAGGAATAAAATCTCCAGATAATAAAGTAGAGCAATTGGTATTTAATGCAATTGTATTTTGTATAACGTTCTTGCAATTGAACTTTTACAGAATGATGACGTATCACAAAAGGGATGCCATGTATTTAGTCTCGCAAAGCCTTAAACAAATGACCTCAAAACGAGAAATTAACTGCAATATTAATTTTGAAAGACATACACCGACATCCACAGAGCTCATCATTTACGGTTTTAGTGTTTGCTTTGTGGCCTACCCGGCTCTCTTCACGTTAATTCCTTTCATGATGGATTACGACCCCATGCAAATCTTCATCCGAGAATTAGTCCAGTTAAATGAGGGAGCTTTCCTTATAAGACTCCTTATCAGCTTGCATTACTTCAATGTAGTTAACTACGGAGCCGGTTTCATGTTATCATCATTTCTCACAATTACGATAGTGATTGAAAGTATTCAGAAATTATCGGAGAAGCTATTACCTAAATCATTTCGTTCAACCAAGATGAATCAATATCAGCAGAATCATGGTAGAGCTAAGAGTGTAATTTCTTGTGCCTACGGAAATTTCAAATTCCCAAAGTGCTTTCATCGATTCCGTGTGATTCAGATCCTAATAAATACTTCCATTTTAATATCGTCAAGTTGTCTTCAAAATTTGATTTTGTTCGGCATTGTTATGAGCAGTTACTGTGCTATTGTTGTGATCAAGTTGCATCGTGAAATTCACATTGCCCCTATAGTAGCTTGTGGTATCATTACCTTGACGACAATAATGGTTGATGTTTTGTTGGTTAACCAAGCTGGAATTCCTAATCGAAATGGGAGTAACTTTGTTCGATTTTGGAAATATTTTATTCGTAGAAATACGGACAGGAAAAAATTAGGTTCTTGTCCTGAGATTGGTTATAGCGTTGGTGACTTCAGACACGTGAAAGCTTACTTTGCTGTTGCTATTGCTCATGGCATTGTCCAGTGCACTTGTAATTTGATACTTATTGTAGGATAGCAACTTGGAGTGATTTAAGTAAAGTATAGATACAAAAATGGCAAAGATTGTGCAAAATGTTTGTGAAATAAAATATCAAATGCGCAAAAAGTTGTTTTGTCGATACTTCAATCGAACAATTAAAAATTAAGCATGGCCATGTTCTCTTCTCCATAAGCATGCATAAATACCTCCTTGATAGTATGAGAATTTATTTTTGACATAAGCTTAGGTATCCTGAAAGCAAACTCACTTTACATTTTTTGTAAGACCGAGTCTACTCATAGGTTTTATATCAAAGCAATTCTCAATTTACTTAGTTTAAAGCATACAATCTACGCCAAAGCAGCTATCTCCTGCGATTTCCCGGAATTTAATCACTCAGCATTTAATCGCTCAGTCAAAAAGCCTATTCGATATATACATAATGTTGAGTGCCTTACTTAGCCCTCCTCTTTTTAATCTCCCTTTAACGAATCTTCTTCCTTCCTCTATTTTGAGGAACGTACGAGATAATCTTGTTGATAATCTGCTACGGAGCTGGAATCATGCTCTCCACTATTTTATACATCATCATCGCAAGGTGTATCCAGCGTGGTCTGGTCCTATTGCGAGCATCAATAGCAAAGATAAAAAATCTTGTATCATCAAATATCAATATAGCGAATCATCCAGATTTTAATAACAATTTCAGCTTCAATAACTGCATGGTACCTTCAAAATCTAGTCGCCTTTGGTATAATGTTGTCCTCAAAAAGAAAAATCAGTTACCACTTATTCTCTTACTGACTTGCGGCGTCATTGCCATCTCTATGTTTGTCACCGATTATATAATAGTTAGTAGACATCTTTAAAAGAGATGGGACCCCTTTCATCAGATTCTGGAGACATTTTGTTCAGAAACGTGAAGGCATTATTTGCTGTGGCTGTTGCAGATGGGATCATACGATGTACATGGAATTTAATTTTCATAGTAAAATAGCTAGCAATAAAAACGCACAATTGACACATAAACGCTTCGTCCACTTTTATGTTCTCCATTAGGTACAATTAGGTATTCCATTTCATAAAACATACATTTTCTACAAATATATGTTCCATGAATCATGAATTTATAAATCACATGCTCGGTTGCTGCTTTTCGCGTAATTTTTAGTTTAGTTTAATCCTGTCCACCTGTACAATAGGATGTTTCGAAACTATTCATTTGTTTAAAATGTGCATCACTGTTGCAGCTCTAAGCGTTTTGTCCTACTTGGAGAATATCACCCCTCTCCCTTACAAAATATCCTGTTCAGCCTTCCAAGTGACCCGAAATCCTTTGTTCTACCACCCCAAGTACAAACCCCTGAGATACCTAATACTTGTAGCAATATTCTTTGTCCTACTGTGCTCTTTCCATCGCATAGTCTACCTCCTCGTTTTCTGGAGGATATACCAAAATGACAACAAAGCAGAGCAACTGATAGTTAACGCAATAGCATTTTGCCTTGCATTCATAATGCTTCCTTTCTATGGAATGATGACCCTCCAGAGCAAAGAGTTTATGTACTTAGTCACTCAGAGATTTAAAGTGTGGCCTGTGATAATTCCTGATGGAAAACCAATCACTCCGAATGCGCAGGAGTTATTTATTTACGCCTTCAGCTTGACCTTCTTTGCATATCCCGTGCTTCTCACTTTCGTGCCGTTTGCAATGGATTACGACCCCATTCAAATCTTCATAAGGGAAATAGCAAAGGTGGCCATGGATGGCAAAATAAAGACTTTCGTGACCTTGCTAATGATGAGTTTGTCCTACTTGACGATAGTCAGCTACGGAGCTGGGATCATGCTTTCCACCATTTTAAATATGATTGTGATCACCGAGGGCATTCAGAAATTGAGCCAGAAGCTGTATCCGAAGTCTTATAAGAAGAATCTTAACCGTCTAAACCATAATGCGAATATTAAGGCAAACATTCATTGCGTCTTTGGAAATCTCCGATTTGCAAACTGCTTTCGACGATTTCGCATCATTCAAATCTTAATTACAATATCAGTCTCTCTCACTGCCTGGTACCTACAGAATCTGGTTGCGTTTGGTATAATACTGGGTGGATGTAGTTTCTATGTTGTACTGATAATGAACAATGAATTGCCCCTTGTTCCTGTATTGGCATGTGGGGTTATTGCTGCATCCATGTTTGTCATTGACTTTTTGATAGTTGGTCTAGCGGCGATCCCAAATCAATACGGAAAACTTTACATGAGGTTCTGGAATCAGTTTGTCAGAAAAAGAATGCATCGGCAGAGGTTAAAGTCTTGTCCGGAAATTGGATACAGGATTGGGGACTTTAGGAATGCGAATGCTTTCTTTGCCGCGGCTATTGCCGATGGGATCGTGCAATGCACATATAATTTGATTTTGATTGTTCATTAGTGAGAATAAAGTAATTATTAGGACTTATTTGTTTTTTATTGGAAGATCTGTAATTTCGAGTGTAATCCAACAATGCTGGTTCAGGTCATATGTATTTAAAATACTTGCTAAGATTGCATCACTGAATTAGCTTCGAACAATGGATATTGAACGCATGGATTTTAGTTGAAAATATCAGCTCGTATTACGCTCGGAGAAACGATGCTTCTCAAGTACATAAGTTTAATTTCCAGGCTTGTATTAATAATGGAGTAAAATCCAATGAATAAATCATTATCATTACCATAAAACTGGTTGAATAAGAAAAAACACATTTGTTGTTAGAACATTTATTTTTTATTTTAACTTTCTTATATGTAGCTGCTTCGAATTTATATTTTCTTGCTACATATTTTTTTGAACCTTTGTATAAATTCGATAACGCGCCCATCTCTTTTATGCTTGAATTTTACCTCGTTTTATTTTTAATATCTCTAAATATAATAGCGTCTTCGCGTTAATTATCAGCGAAACAAATGACCTTTTAAATGTGCTTGATAAAAAACAAATGTCAAATTAAATGTTAATTTTTTGTGTTTCTACTTTTTTAACTCTAACCAACACTTTAGTAAATTGCAGAATTAATGGCCATTGCATGGGGTTTTCCATTTGGTTTTAGAAGACTAAAATTGATGATAGATCATTTGGACTTCAAACCGACATTAACACAGCGACATTCATAAGCATATTATGCTGGAATCAGTAAAATGTGCAATCATCTTCATCAAATTATTCTTGGCATTTTATGCATACACTTAGGTGCTACCTGCTACTGACAACTGAGACATCGTATACTTTACCATACCAGTTTTACAACGTGGAATAGACATCAAGCACTGAAAAATATGCAATTTGCAAATACCATATATTATGCAATTCTGGATCTTTAGAACCTTTCCTTCAAATTTAAATGTAAGAACAGCAATAAATAATTGATCTAGTCTATTGCACTGGCATTGTCAATTCTTTTTTCGATAAACATAGAATATTATTATAGCTTTTAAACTGAGAGAAACCCGGTAGTAATTAATGCATAAAAGATGATGTAATGCTATTTCAATTGAAGATGAAAAAGATATTCAAAGTAATCAAAGCACGAAAATATGATGGCAACTGGAAATTTCATTTTTTAAGGTATTTCGTATGAAAATTAATCCTAGTTCTTATACAAAATTAAATAAACCTAAATTCATTTCTCTAATCTATTAGGGCTCATAAACATATATTATTGGAATTTACGACTACTGCTAACTTAATATGAATTATATCTTAATATTTATTAAGGATAATCAATATTTATGCTATTTTACATCAGAAATTTGGGGAATGCTAGCCATAGCCTGGTAACATATATTTAATTTAAAACGAAAAAGAGGCAAGGAAAGCAAAAAAAAATATTTTAAAATTCAAACCATAGTTTGACAGGTAGGCTTATTCACTACATAAAAAAAGTTCGTATCCCCCGTCCGTAATATTCGCTGTTCAGGAAATGTAGATAGAAGCTAAATTACTAAAATATCGGTAGTATCAGTCTGAACTTTCGCGTATGTAAAAAATTGTCATATACTTGAGTGAAGGCCTAGGCACTTTTCTTTGTAATAATTCTCCTTTCTGCAAGCGCCTTTCAAGTGCTTTCCCTCCTTCAAACATTAGTCCCTTTTCTTCCCTTCAAAGTTCACCTTCCACTTACTTTTGTCTCTATCAGAGAAGACTCGAACTATTACCGAAAGTTTGATAAACGTTTACGAATCGTAATACTCTCCTTCATTCTATTCTATTTTTTTCTTTGCAATCCATCGCATCTTTGTTCTCCTCTTTCACTGGAGATCATATCATCACAAGAAGCCAGAACAGTTGATAATCGACACGATTACCTTTTGCCTCACCTTCATTACCCTGTCATTTTACCGAATGATGTCACTTCATAAAACCGAAGCGATCTATTTGATATCGCAGAGATGTCGGCTAGTACCTGTAATATATATCCCAGGAAATCGACAGCGACTTCTTTTTGGACTCGGAATCGATGAAATTTTCATCTATGGCTTGAGCGTGAGCTTCGCCTCTTATCCAGTATTCATTAGTGGATTACCCGCCTTTATTGAGTACGACCCCTTCCAAATTCTTTTGGCTGAATACTTCTACGTGAGAAATTCAAACATTGGAATCGTAAAATATTTGTTTATTGTCATGACAATTCTGTACTACTTGGTAATAGTCAGCTATGGAGCTGGAATCATGTTGTCCTCCATGCTTGTCATTATCGTGGTTGTTGAGGGAATACAAAAATTGTCCCAAAAGCTCTATCCAAAATGGATAGGTCAACAATTCAAGAAGAATATTGCACCCAACAAACCCACCCGGTTTTACTCATGCCGATATGGGAATCTTAAACTTTCAGTGTGTTTAAGGCAATTTCGCATAATCCAAATTCTAGTTTATCTCACTGAGTCAATCTCATCTGCATCTTTAAGGAACTTAGTGTTTGTAGGCGTTACTCTTGCCGGATGCACAACGTATGTCTTGCTCATGATGCATAATGAGCTTCACATTATTCTATTACTTGCTTGTGGAGTAATTTCAGCAATGGTTTTTGTCGTTGACTTTTTAGTCATTGGACTAGCAAGCATTCCAAACAAGGATGGGAAAATATTTGTCCGATTTTGGAAATGCTTTGCCTTGAAAAGGATTGACAGAAAATTGCTCCGTTCTTGCCCAGAAATTGGTTATCGAATTGGAGATTTCAGAAATGTGAGGAATTATTTCGCTATTGCTATTGCAAATGTGATAATACAAGTTATTAGTAATTTGGTTTTAATAGTGCATTAACTGAATAAATACTGGGCTTAAGCTGTACTTTTAGTTTCCCCGACTTTTACCAATGATAAAGGGGAAAATAATAAAGCCGATATTTACAGCCGTCTGTTGTATGCACTTTTCAAGGACTTCTGGATTTCTCCATAGCATACTCTATTATGTGATTAACATTCGCTTTCTGAAGTGGAGTACATAAATTTGAAATGTATTACATCTGTGGGACTTGTTTAAAATTGCATGCACAAAAATAAATAACAATCAGCACAAATATAATGCTTTTTATATTTGCTTCAAATCAAATTTGTTTTGATAGAGTCAGTGTGTTTGTAGAGCAATTGAAGCAGTTTTGGCTTCACTTGGTAAGCATGAAAGTGGAAAGCTTGGAATTGAGGTCTTGTAAGGAGATTGGATATCAAATTGGAGATTTAGATTTTGTCACGTCCGGATTTGCCTTGGATGTTTCTAATAATATTGTAAATATCGCCGTTAATTTAACGGTAATTGTTTAAAATGTCAAATTTTCATTTAATGTATAAATTAATAGCCTGAATAAACAGCCATCATTGTTTAAGTAATGAATTACGTTGCATTTGATTAAATGCAGAGCAAGTTTTCCTGAAAACCTGCCAACCTTATGTAAATGCAGTTCACAAGTCCTAACTACATTGTAACTATAAATGAGCCTGGTACCTTATTATGTACATTAGTAAGTATTATGTCCGCTCTTCTCTCCTAAGCAATAACTTCAAGGTAAAATATTGAAGCATGTATTTTTTCAAATAAAAAGTACCCGACTACTGGTCGTACATTTTCAAAATATTTTTTCTTACTTTTTCCTCCTAGCTTTCCTGATGTTTTAGCAGAATATTCAAGCAGGTGGGTGGAGCTCAAATGCTTAGATAAGCAGAAGTTTGACGTATTTAACATAAAAATGCCCTTCAGACTACTCACAGTCAAGTCAACGATTTCATTTAAGTACAAATTAATTTCATTTTCGCCCTAAAAATTTATTCCTAAAAATTTTCAACAATGCTGACTGTTCCTTGCCTCAAAGTCCTTAACCGCTTACTACGTCTTGTTCCCTTGGCAATTGCTATCGATAAGAAAACAATGAACATCAAGCCAAGCGACATTTACCAAAAACGGAAGCACAAATACTTGCGTGTAATCATGTTCACCCCAATAATATTCTTCATGTCTCTTTCTTTCGGACACGTAGTCTACCTAATTCTCCACTGGTCTCGGGGAGATATCTACCGAGGCTCAGACCAAATCCGCCTGAATACAATTGTCATTTGCATAACCTACTTGGCCCTGCACACGGCCTATACAATTCACGATCCTAACAACACGTCGACCTTGATATTTCTCGTGAGGGAATGCATCGAACAGGGAACATCTTCAGTCGCACAGAGACGAATCCAGTGGAAAAAGGTGAGTCTAGACATAATGGACATTTTCATCTTCGGCTTCAGCGCTGGCTTCCTTGCATTTCCCCTTCTAACCCTCTTCGCTCCATTTGCGTTCGAACACGACCCCATACAAGTCATACTGAGGACGCTTCCCTTTTGGGAGAAACACGTAAGGACCTGGCCGTTGATCTTGATTCTGGCAAAAATTGGGATTGGTCTCCTCTACTCAGTATTCACTCTTTACGGGGCCATCACAATGCTGATATTTATTCTCTTCACCTTAACCGTCATCGAGGGTCTCATGAAGCTATCTGGAGGACTGGTACCTAAAGCTTACGTCCACACAGAGAAGGATCTGTCGACTTGGCAAATTCCGTGGAGTCGAGCCTCTTGTGGAGGAGTGACATTTGCAAGGAGCTTTATGCAATTTAGGATCCTTCAAATTATTCTATTTACTGTCAACTGGACGTTTAAAAATCTCTTTTTTGGCGTCGTCGTCGTTGGCATCACCCTCTCCAGCATTTGCTCATATGTGGGAGTAGTCCTTTGGAGGGAAGTTGGATGGAAGATATTTTGTGCGCTACAAGTCATCAATGCCAGTATATTTGTAATGATGATAATACTAGTGCTATTGGGGAAAATGCCAAATACCGATGGAAAGAATTTCAGAGACTTTTGGAGGCAAAGAGTCATTTTAAAGAGGGAGAGACGACAACTCTGGTCATGTCCTGAGATTGGTCATCGGATCGGGGAATGGAGAAATCTTAATGCCTGCTTTGGTTTAGAATGTGTAGATACTATTGCGAATACTACGGCTGATTTAGCCATGGTTCCGTAATTGGCTTTGCATAATAAGCATGTAGGCGTGCCTGATAAAATAATAATAATAATGTGTATATGATTTTTTGTTTATGAGCAACGAAGATTTCAAATAATTACATATAAAATTTCAATAAAATAATTTATCTATCAATAAAACATTTATCTATCAAAATTGCGTCAAGTTGACATACAAGAAATACATACAAGTTGTATGTACATCATATATAAATACCTACATATGTTTTGCATAAAAATCAACTAGATGATAAAATGCAAATTAACCACCTATTTATTCAGCAGGGGGATTCTTACTTGATCAATTATTCTTCACATATTCCAATAATTTCCTTAAAATCCAAGGGCCTTTTTTTGCTAAAATATTTAGAAATGTATGGAATAGTACTACCGGTAACTAGTAACCAGTATTTTGGTCTGTCTTTCCTTAAATCCCCTTTCCTTCTCCTTTTCAAGGAAATGCTAGATTACTTGGACCTTGAAACGATAAAAAACAAAATTCCTGTGGAGTACCTAAGGTAACCGGCTCTCACTGCGGTTTGTAAACTACCTCACATTTTAATGCATAACAATGTCATGATAATGATAGCATAAAGTACCACACTTTTACTTATAATCAGACATAACTTATTTTTTATCATGACGTCAATAGAATTCCAAATGTCAAAAGCTTTGGTTTTGCTCACTTTGAAATCGCCTGCAGAACAGACTCTGGAATATTCCAATCTGTTTGAGATTTAGTTTTCGAAAGCCAATAGAAAATGTTAACGGTTTCCTGCTTCAAAGTCCTTATCCACCTCCTCCATCTCGTTCCCTTAATCATTGCCATCGATACGAAAACCCTGACAATCCAAGAAAGCACGCGCTATTTCAAGCGGAAGCATAAATATCTCCGCTTTATCATGTTCTTTCCTATTTTCCTATTCATGTGCCTTTCACTTGGCCACGTGATTTACCTAATCCTTCACTGGTCACGAGGCGACATTTACCGCGGCTCAGATCAAATCCGCTTGAACACAATTGTGATCTGCATAACCTCTCTCGCCCTCTACACCGCCTACACGATTCATCACAAACAGCGCGATTGGCTTGTTTTCATCGTGAGGCAGTGCGTCGACTTGAAATCCTCCTCATCCCAGAGAGCAGCGCTTCAACTAGTTAAAGTTAAGTTGGACACAATCGACCTCTTCATCTACGCGTTCAGCGCAGGGTTCCTTGCTTTCCCGCTTCTGACACTCTTCGCACCATTTGCGTTCGAGCATGACCCCATCCAAGTGATCTTGAGGACGCTACCTTTCTGGGAGGAATATGTGAGGAGAAGAGTACTACTCCTATTTCTGGCTCGGATTGTGATTGGCATGCTCTATTCCGTATTCACTTTCTATGGAGCTATAACAATGCTGAGCTTCCTGCTCTTTGCCTTCACTGTCATTGAAGGACTCCAGACCCTCTCAAAAAAACTTCTCCCAGATATACCCCATACAGTACCTAAGGCTTGGCCGATTCCCCGGAAGCGTGCCTCCTTCCGAGGAGTCACATTCTTCCAATGTTTTCGCCATTTCAGAACCCTACAACTCATCATGCTCGTGGTCAACATGACCTTCAAAGATCTCCTCTTCCTGATGCTCTCCGTGGGCATCATGCTCACGAGCATTTGCTCCTATGTGGGAGTGGTGCTTTGGAGGGAAGTTGGATGGGAGATCTTCTGCGTTCTGGAAATCATGAATGTGGTCATGTTTATCACCATCGTCATATTCACCGCTCTCGGGAGCAAGCCCAACGTGGATGGGAACAGATTCAGGGAATTCTGGAAACAGCATGTGATACTGAGATATGAGAGAATGCAGCTCAGGTCCTGTCCCGAAATAGGGCATCGGATCGGAGAGCATAGGAATTTTGAATTCTACGTATGCTTTCATTTGCATGGATAGGATTGCCAATAATACGGCAGATTTGGCGATGGTTCCATAATTTCATTTCGATGAAATCGATTCTAAAATATTGTACAAGAAGTGAGTGTAGGTATTATTAATTCGGAGCCAATTCTGCTTAATTATTCAGTATTTTTTATGCTTCGTTCGTTTCCACTCGGCTCACTCCCTTCCTAGCCCTAGCTATGCAGCTCATTTCCATTTTAAAGAACCAGCGCCCCTGGTAGCTTTGCATGAAATGCACCGACCATAAAAATTATGCTTGTGCTCTTGTAATTACAAAAATGTAATAAAAATATTTACGATGTCAAAAAATATAATCCAATAACAGTTCTCATTAAAAAAACCAGGGTATCTCATTAAATATTCAATTGAAACCCTTTCCGAATTCGACCCCTTCGCTCCATTTGCATCTCACTTTGATACGCTGTAAATCTTTAATCCAATCCATTTCATTTGAAATTGTTCTTGTGTGCTCATCCATGCATCATAAACATGAAACGTCACAATTTCTCATGCACATAATACCCCACAATCAAATGAGAAATATGAGGTGGCAATGACAGTGCTGCACTGACACCATCGATGACATTGCATTGCATCCATGATATTTTTTCCAGTTTTTGCATTTTCTTCGGTTGTCAATTCAATGTCAAGTCAGTCTCAGTCAGATGACACGTGAGAACTGGGTCTGACAAGTGCGACTGCGAAGATGAAATGGGCTGGGTTGGGATGCATCTGCATAAAAGCATTCTAAAATTTCCTTTCTCGATCCAAACTGGTTCGAATTTTTAATTTAATTCAGTTTCCTTTGATGCGGAACTAACTGAGATGAGATGACACCTATTTCCTTTGAATTGATAAAAATGCAACCGTTTCAAAACTTAAAGAACGTGATGGAAGCTCCTAAACCCCTCGTGTGGCCTGGTCTTGCTGAGGTAATCTCTATCCTCATAAATAATTAATGAGATGATCACATCACGACCACGGGAAGAATCGGAAGGAGGGCCAAGGGGAAGACAAAAATTAGTAGCATTTTGGCTCTGCTTTGTTAAACTTTTCTTCCCCTGTGACTTACTTCATCTCATCAGAAACAAAGAAGAACAAGAATGATGATGTAGATGAAGATGAATGACTTTGTTCACTTCATAGAAAACTAATTTGTAAATGCGCTTCTAATACTAATGCAAATGCACTCCATTGAAAATTTAAAAAAATAGAAAAGAAGTCAAGTTCTCCCATCTTATTATCTTCTGCTATCCCCAAAACACCTTTAATTTACTCATACACAAGGGTGGATTTGGCTTGTAATCTCATGATCTCAGTGATGAGCTAGGGAAAACCTCATTCATCTTCATTTACAGCAAGGAAGTCGCTTTTTTGAAGAGCTTTATGAATAGCTTAAATAGAGAATTACGGAGAGTGATCCAATTTTGATATTGCATAGAATCTCAATTTAGTAACAGGCCCAAGGCTTGCTAGTTAATTTAAATGATTTATTTACATCTAAACAACTAAAAGTCTTTCCATTTTCACAATTTAATCGTTTCACTAATTCTAGAAAAAATTCTCTTGAGGGCGGACACTGTTTACGCAGTAAAAGAATGAATTGAACAGTAATTTAAGCAAAAACCGTTGCAACACTTCAGAGATATATGTACTTACCTTTAATTTTAAGCTAAGTCAATTCGACGCATAACTTGTCAGAGCTCCATGATCACCACGTTGCTGTTTGGAAAGGAAACTGTCTGATCGAATCTGTTTGGAAAAACACATTAAATATGTCAATTAAATTTCCTCGTTGTGAAGTGGTTATAAATCTTATTTTCAGAAAATTTCCATGACTTCCTACGCTAGAACAATGTTCTCAAGAACAGATATTATGACACAGTGAACGAACATTGGGGAAAAGTTGTGCTTTGATTTCGTTTCTGCATGCACCAACACCATCTTTCAAAGTTGCCTGATACTCTTCATAAAATGTTCATGCTAGAAGCCAGAAGCATCCACTGGACAACGAAGTAGAAAACAAAAGCGTTCAAAAATCGGTACTGTATGTTGAAAAACATTATTGTTGCAAACAATGATGATTCGAAATGGCACTACATTGATACTTGGCCGCAGATAGGGATGTGGAGGAATGAATGAATACACTACGCCACAACAATAACTCACAACAACTTTTATTACCTGTGTGATGCTCTCCCGGTAATAAAAATTAATGTACTGCATTATTTTTTTCGGGACACACTCCATCCAAAAGCGGAGAAGAGTTGTCCTCGAAATAAAAGATTTTTATATGTTTCCGTCAACAATACATACTGCTGCTGCTGCTCCAATTATTCACGCCTTCACTTAATAAATGAGTGAAGTACGCCTTAGACAATGCGACGAGTCGTAAAACATATGTCACCAAAAATTAAAAGTCGTTAAAAATCTGGTAGAATAAAAATGCACCAATTCCATTTCTGGAAAAAATTATAATTGACTCAGACCAACCAAAGGCAGATGCTCGCGTGTTTGTTCGTGCGCAAAGTCGTAAAATCTTCGCAGACAAATTTATTGCGAGAAAACAATGCAATCGAAATGTAAAAATGCACCCTTTTCTGGATGAAATGAAGGTGAAGGGAAAAAATAATCCGTTTCCAATTTTCTAATAAAATGCCTTTAAAAGGGAAACGCATTCGTGGAAATAAGGTGCAGACTTTGGCTTGCTGATGCTGATTCTGCTGGTGCTGCGTCGCATAAATGACAAGCGACGATAGAAGGTGACATTGATGGGAGGCTATGAATGTGAATGATAAATTCGTAAAAAAATAAAAAAAATTACCGAGAAAAAAATAATCATTTCCTCAACTTAATCTGAATCCTTTTTCCTGAAAACGAAAAAGTACTTTCATAGAAAGGGGCAAAAAACCAATGCAATATGTCAACGTTTCACTCATTTTTATGAGGATTTTTTCACGTCTCACTTTATGGTTCAATGAATAAAAATTGAGATCAGATTCAGATTTCGATCCAGATTTTAAGAATACATACCTATTTGTATCCTATTTTAACCAGTCCTATGGCGCATATATGTATGTAGATATATTTTTTCCTCCGAAAACAGTCTTTCTCCGATTTTTCAGTTGTTAGTGAAATGTCATTTTAAATTATTCCAATTTCTTTTTGTCTCATTGCAACAGTAAACAAGTATTGGAAATAAAATTCTAAAGAAAGAAACGAATGAATGAACCATTTTTCGTGTCTTTGAATTCCAGAATTGAATGTCATTTGAATGATGATGTTCAAAATCACATCACATCAATTCAGCTATTCCGCGACATGATCAAATTCAACCAAAAGTATCTGTAGGTTTTCCTGATCAAACATGGTTTTCTATAAAATTGTGTCCTTTCAGAGAATCCCTAGAATCTCTGAGAATCTTGTATAAAGCAATGCGTAGAAACAGAAACTTAAGCAACAGATGCACGAACTTTCCTTTGGAACGAGATGTATGTAATAATACGGAGCAATATGTCACAATCACTATCCACAATCATGAGATCATTTGACATGATCAAGGTTTTCAGAATGATTTCATTTCTGATTTTGATCGAGTGACTGTGCTTTGAAAAGAACAAAACAATTTTGAAATTGATACAGTTTTCCAAAATAGCAACAGAAAAAAGTCTTCTTGCGAGTGGGGATTCAAATTTTCATCAATCTAGCTTTTTATCGAGATCAAGAAAACCGATGATACCTCTATAGCCCTTGATCCCCTTTTTGAAGGGCAAAACGGTACAATATTTTCATTTTTTGTCACAATTTCGTGTTTATTTTTTC
>JAHZNI010002392.1:0-14395 GCA_027744415.1 Seira ritae | reverse complement strand
GGAAAAATTATATTTATCTGGTTGACTAGGTTCAGGAGAAGAGATGCCTTTCTGACTACGCTTACTCAAGACTCAAGAGGGATCATATCATGAATAAATTTCTCTTTAGTTTAGTTGCAAAGGAAATATTTTTTTCTATCCTTGTTGACCCAACCAGCACATATTATTTTTTCGCACAATGATGATAATGATAATAATAAAACATGAATATTGATTTATTGCCCTTCTCTCTCCATTTTACGAAATGGCAGGAGTCGGTAAACAGTTCGTGGTATTTATATAAAACAAAACAAGGCAGAGGAGAGGGGCAAAAATTATGATTTAAATGAGCAACACCATTTCGTAGAATCCTCCCACTTTTTTGCTTTCAGTTCATCTCTTTCTCTCTTTTGATGGCATGTTAATTATTGAATTGGAGTTGAATGTAATATATAATACCTTCTGGAGTGGAGGTAAAAAGGAACGTTATGAGTTTTTATGGGTGTTTTATGAGATGATATTTTACCACCTTGTTTGAAAGGTATTTAAAAAGGAGGCGGATCAAATCTTAGAAATGGGAAATATATATCTAGGAAAAAATAGGCAATATGATGATCGACATCGACCCTTTTACTATTTCAATACTTTCAATGCAAAGATATGTATTACCTTCACTTCGATTACATATTACATATATTGGTTTTCACTTTTCACGGATCCTTTTTTGTCAATACTTCTGCATTGTTTCTCCTCCAGTCGGTCTAGTCATCTTGGAGCCCCTCGAAAGTTGACGATCTTCTCTCTCTATTTTGTTAATCAATTCTTTTCCCGATATTTTTTAATGATAGAGAGAATATTGAGGAGAAGAGTACGCTGTGAGGTTAATGATGATGACAAAGCATCATAATCATCTTGAAGGCATCCACCTGTTTTTTATGCTGACGTCCAAGGACGTTCCTCTCAAAACATGAAATAATCATAAAAGTGAAGTCATTATACCTTCTGCTTTCTACACTCTTCAAGTCTTCAAATACCCCTTATCCATGAATACTTGATAAGGAGCCTGTAGACCAACCTGTTGTTTTGTCAATCCAAAATCCAATCCACAATATATATTTTTTTCATGGACCAGGACCAACTTGCTTCCAGCAGTTTCCTTCCATTACTATACTTACTTCTCTGAAATGTTGTTGCCCTTTCCCTCTCTCCAAAAAAAAACTAGTCCCAGAGGCACTTCGTCAGAAAATCTCCAGCTTTAAAAGCTCTCCATTTGCTTTACACTCTATCTACGTGATTTCATTTTCTATCTCAAATTCAAAGCCTTAAAAAAAGTGGAAGTGGACCTTACCTATCTGTATGTATTTTTTATGAATATGGACGAGTGGAACGTGCAACCACAAACTTTTTACGACTAGCCTGGAGCAATATTTCCAATCTGAGTGAGTCTGAGTCCTTGCAGTTGCATTAGTCTCCCTGCTTTACTCTTTGATATCTTCTTAATATCCCCCGCGCACATTTTGAAGGTACCTTCTCATTTTGGCTAGTCTCCGTCCAATAATTACTACTACTACTACATACGTTGTCATCATTATTATTACAGTTTCACTTGTTCTTTTTTCATATAATCAGTCCATCTACATCTCCTTTCCCTCAATAATAATCATCATCGACTGTAGTAGGTTTGGTGTTGCTTGAGGGAGGACAAATGCATCTAATGTTGATTCAGCCCTTAAAAAATGAATCCGAAACCACAACCACAGCCCAACACACAAAAGGATGACTCTGTCTGAATCTGAATATATAAATAAAAAACAAAGTCAAAGTCAACGCTCTTTCTCTCTCCCCCAACTTCATATTTTTTTTCTGACTGTATGCAGTGTGTGCGTTCCTTTTTTATCCCGTAATAATAATAATGATGATGATGGAAATGTTGCGGCTGGAGAAAAAAATAATAGATCTTACATCCTGTGTGCTTCTCTCTGCTTGAAGCTTAAGCTTGCGTCGCGTCTTACATCTCTCCAGAAAAAAACCGAATGAAGGGCTCATTACATCAAAGGAGAAAAAATACACGGAAAAATCTCATCTTCCTCTCCTCATCTGGTCTTGGTCTGGTTCATTTTTTTCCTCACATGAGGATCTTCTTAAAAAAGGAGAGATGCATTAAAATAAAATATGTTATGATGAATGCTGCTGGAAGCAATACATAAAGTTCGTTGTTTCCGAGCTGATTACTGCCTCCAAAATAAAAACGGAGATACGTACGTGTGCATACGTACATATGACATGTTCATGTTGTTGTTGTTGATCTATTTTTTATGAAGTGAAGCAAAGCACGTTTCATGAAAGATATATATTTTATAGGGATTAGTTCTTGTCTGTCGGCCAATTTCCAGAGAGGAGAAAATCAAGTCAGTTTTTTTTNTCAGTGGGGGAAAATTTTTCAGATAAAAAAATACAGAACTAAAGTTGTGGGCGCATGCAGGCAAAAATACATTCACTTTTTTAAAATGAGGAGGGATTCTAATTCTACTGCACAACATACACATATGGTACCACACTCATCATCAATTGACTGGCTCCTTTTAAAAAAATATCTCCTTCCTGAAGAAAAAAAGAAGTAGATACATAAAGTGGTGGTGGTAGTGGTAGTGATGTGATGCTCATGTAATTTATAAAGCAAATTCGTCTATGTCTGTGTGGCTTAGTGAAGTGAAAAGAAAAAAAGTTGCATTTCACTTTTTTTATGGTTGCGGTTGTTCCCTGTTCCTTACAAGAGCCACAGCTAGAGCAGTCGTCATTTATAATTTTTTTCTTTGAATCCTCTCCACCAGCTGGAGAATTTTTATGATCTTGTTTTCTTACAAATTCATATGGATTTATTTACGACATTTTGAAGAAGAAAGTACATATAATTTTCTTTGATGAACAAATCGTCATTATTAAACAGTGGTAGCCCTCCTAGCACTAGCTCTGCCGTACTTATACTTATGCAACTCAAACTCCAGAGCTCCCCAGAGATTCCCAGAGAGGAAAAAAGTTTCTTCATATTTTTAATGAAATTAAATGAATGAATATGAACTAATATTTTCATTTCATTCTCCCTACCACCGCTACACTAGCTACCCCTACCCCCACAAAAATTAAAAGTGCATTTTAATGACATTAACCAGTTTCATTTGAAGCTCCACGTTCAGAAATGATGATGATGATACTCATATCGTATCGCTGGTGCTCCTCCATGAAGCCTCCATGATGATGATGCATGTGAGCGAGCGGCACGGCACAGTGCTCATCAACATGACATAAAACGACAGGGAGTGGGAAAAGGGGTGAAACAGAGGGCGAAGTATACACACACTAGGACATTAAGAAAAAAAACAGGAAGAATGTCACTTTTCCATGTCTCCTGTCGGTCTCTTGCTTGCTACGGTACACTAACAATTCTTTATGAGATAAATTGCTACAGTCCTAGTATGTACTAACCTAAGAAGAGTGTAAAAGTACATTTGTGTCCCCAACACTTCTCCTCGCAGCCTTTAAAAAAATTGTCTCGTCTCCTCCTCTTTATCACGATGAACAAACTACTTGCACAGCTTCTGCATGGTAGTTCTTCTGCTGAAATGTTTTTTAAAAGGAAGGAGTGAAATTAAAAAATGAAACGTGAATAAGCACGAAAAAAAGTGTTGGAAAAATATGTGGATGAATAGTGAATAGTCGTACATAGATTGTAGATCCAGATTCCAGATCCAGATGACTCGAACTCGAAGAAGAAGAAAAAAAATTAAAACCGGATGGTGATTAGGACGATGACGATTATAATAAAGGCGACGAAGGAAAGGGGTGTAAAAAAGAAAGCATGTTCATTCTCAATGTTCACGTTCGTGAAAAAAGAAGTCTGATTTTTTAACGATGTTAAAAAACGAAGTGTTTTATTATATCGTTTTTATGAGGACAGTGCAGTCTGCAGTCCTAGCCCTGTGTGGCTGTGCTGTGGCGTGGCATGGTGGCTTCTGCTTCGAGAAAAAAAAGAACTTGGAAAATGAGAAGTGGAACATTAAAATTTTCAGCAAGGGGAGGGATTCAATTAGAAGTAAAAAACGGGAGTACTGTAAAGGGAAAAAAGTTTAGCTTTAAAAAGAAAGTTTTTTTTTAAAGTAGGACGGAACTCAGCGAAAGGAGAGGGAGTGTGGAAGGAAGATGGAGTGTTATTACCTATTCAAATTAATTACAACGGAAGTCAGCAAGTAATATGTATTTAGTAATAGGTGGAATGGGAGTAGAACTAACGGAACTACCACCATTACAAATGCATACACAGCTTACTAAATAGATATGCAAACATCTAGAAAAAAAGAACGAAACCAAACCAGCTATCATTTTACTATAGTTCACGGGGAAGGGAAAAAATAAGAATAATAATCTTGTAGCAATATTGTTCATTTTTAATAAGGTTTCCGGTTTTTATGCGACAATTTGTATAATTATTTTAGGAGAGCTCTTAATGGCATTTACTCACGACGAGCACACGATTATTCTCATGAACATGTTTATGTTCATTATTTGGCCATTTAGAAAATTCGAGGAAAAACTTTTTACTTAAATTAAGCTTGCTTGAGCGGATTAAGGAGCTGTTAAGCTATTATTTGCTTTACATTTAGGCAAACGCGAAATATAAAGATATCTGACTGTATTAATATTTTTCATTTCATTCACAGTCGCAATCACCGGCATCTGACGCAGCCAAGTAAGCAATATTTAAAAAAACTTTACTCTTCCTTTCATTGTTATTCCACCTTACTCTCTTATTTCTTCCATTGTCAGAATGACGAGTCAATTTCGTTAAATTGAAATGGCATGAAAAACCACTTTTTAACTTTCACTCTGTAAAAAATAATCTTGATTCTTTTATTTTCTTAAAAAACTTTTTTTTAAACAAAATTCTGTCAACATTTTTATTTATCCCCTTCTATCTACTCCACTTCAGGTCTATTCCAGTCACCCGTACTACCTCCCGGATACGGCGTATCCCACATTGATCGCACGGTTAGTCATACTCATTACACGACGACGACAATAGCCGCCGCAACGAACTTGACAGGCGGCGGAGTAGGTGGACATTCTCAACCCCACAGCCCATCATCCTCATTAGGAAGCACTACGTCCACTACCCCTGTCCCGGGAGCGGTGGGATTACCTTTGCAACAACAACAGCAACCACCACCACCACAGTATTTACAGCAACACGGATCTGCTGGGTCTGGATCCGGATCTCCAGTTGTCATTTCCAGTGCAAGTACCACTTCTTCTTCTTACAATTTGTGTTCCTCTTCCTCCGCCAAAAGTCATCATCAATTTCACTCTCATCATCATCAGCATCATCCACCACCCTCCCCCATAGAAAGCTCTCCGGCGAGCCCGTGCTCCAGTATTATCAGCAGTTGCAGCAAACAGTCAGGATCCGGAGAGCCGGCAACCACTTCAAATGAATTAGAAAATCCATCTCATTCCCATTCTCATCATCATCATCATCATCATCATGACCAAACCAATCAAACGCTCGACAATTCAACTGGGACTACAGCAGCATCGACCAAGGGTTTGACTTCCACGAGGCTTGTCTCCTCAAGCTCAAGTTGTTGTGGTAGTGGCAGTGAGCCAAGCAGTCCTGCTGCAATGGACACCCCACGTCCCTCCACGGAATCCGGCACAAATCGCAATTGTAATTCTGCCTCACCCGTTCTTCCCAACAGCCTTCATGAGCATGAGATCCAGAAATTAGCTGAGACCGTGGAGAATCTTGTGAGATCCCTGCCTGAAAATGTGAAAGAGCCAAAGCTTTCTCGAAAGATAGAAACATCATCCTACGAGGTAAAAAAATACTTTTGACAGAAAAAAACATTCCTTCTCCCTAAAAAAATTTGTAAGAGTGACCATTTCCTTAATGCTCCGTTTAGCATAGAATACTTAATGCCCAAAAATATAATATTAAACTTGATGGATGCATATGGTTCGAGTTTGAAGAAAAAAAATGTTAAAAAATACAGCAGTATTCTCGGAGGGTTTCTCAGTTCTCATAATGCCCAATAATTTAATATGATGCGTTTTTTGCTTATCCAGCATAAATATGAAACACTCTCCCTTTTCCTTTTCTCTGCGTGTTCCATGTACCTTATTCCAAAAATGCATGCATATTATCTAGGATGATAGTGATAGGATAGGGTCCATCCGCTCGTAACATAATTCTGTGTCCTTCTGACATTTTTTTTGGAGCCATTAGTGTTCCTAGTCCTGGGTGGAAAACTAAAGTTTATGATGATTGTCCAAATGTTTTTTAGTTGATTCCTCCATTCAAATCACCCCATTCCAGCTGATATTGATATTGAGCTGTAAGATATCATGAGCATATCATGTCATAAACATCCTGAATGTACACGATCAGCATGTGGAGGAATATTAAAAAGGAAATTGGAATGAAGGGAAAAACGATGCATTTTTTTATCTTGCATTTTTTCTCATAAAAATAAAAAACGAAAATTATTTTCTAAAAAAACCTTCTATTTTAATATATTTCATCCGACAGTTCGTTCTCCGCTTGGCTGAAGATGACCCTAGGAAAATGGATGAAATACGGAGGCTCTCAGCGATATTCGGGGAGAGTGTGGGAAATACAGAGAATGGGAAGAGGAAAGCCTGTGGTGGTTCGAGTTCAAACTCGAATGGAAACAACAATTCTGTTCTCGAACTGGCCATGAATGAGGCGGCAGCCCAGCTTTGCAGACATGTTCCGGCTTTGCTGACGAAGCGAGATGAGCTCTATAATTTGGCAAGGCAAGTGATCCGGGAGTCGGGACTTCCGTATGCAGTTATCTGTGCTAGTTCAAACCTACCGCATGCTTTCGCCTTCAACAATAACAACAACAATGAGATTGGCACTCCAAGCTTGAGTTCAAGTAGTAACAGAGATAAGGGAAAGTTTGAGGAGATTAGGAATTCCATTGCGCATGAAGACAGGATTAGTCATGAGTTTGCGGCTGCTTGCAAGAAAATCAAGTTGGATATGCATGGGGGTGATTCGCAGGTACTAATTCCTTAAAACCTCCTCTATAAATTAAAAATGAAAAGCACCCGGCATCCGATATTAATTTCTATGATTAATTTTAGGATCATAAAAAATCAATGCTGACATCTGAAAATGGCATGCAGATCACCGAAATCCGCAATGTCCAACCGAGAAAGTCACCCCCAGAGAATAAGTTTGTCACATCTACTGCTCTCAAGGTAAATACTTTTTGTCTTTTCTTTTCCTCCCAGAACCCTTGAAACGTATGTAGCTCATTCCTTTTTTGCATCCTTTTCTGTAGAGAATGGCCCTCGTTGCATCCGAGTACAGGAGAAACAATAACTGCAAATCATCTCTGACGGTTCGAACGTAACCCAATTGTAGTTCTTTAAGTTAAATTTCAATTTTTAAATATGAAGACTGAGTAACGAAAAGAAACACGTAATTGACATTTCAACGCAAAATTCCTTGAGTAATTTAAAAATTTTTGGATTTTTTTATATTCTATTGTTCATGTCAACTTGAATTTACGAAGTGCAATGCAAGTCATATAAAATTAGTTAAGTTAAAGCCAGTGGTAAGTTATATTGTAATGTGATTATGATGTATACCTGTTGTTTAATCCATGAAATGATGTTTGTATGTTGTGTATTCTAAGTAAATGCATGTAAGATGAATGTATGAAAACAGATCCTGATGTTTAAGTTTATACTGCAGCCACTCGACGAATTATTTTATTTATAGATACCTATGTCATTATTCCACGCACTACACAATACACAAAGTAAACCAAATTCAATTAAGTCGGCGAATTTGTATTTTTGTAAATTACCCGTGTAGTATAGTGTATGTATTTCCGAATTAAGAAACGTTTTGCACATTGTAAACGTCAGAGTATTGAATAAATAAAGAAATACTTTCAACTTCGCATAAAGTTAATTTATTTTGAGTTTAAATATCTTGAACATTGTTCTAGCATTCCTCGAGCGTCCAAGCCTAGGCCTACAAAAAATCACCAAAACTTATCCGAATACCGAACGCTCTTCCGTTTTCAAACCTTCTTCATTGTAATTTCATTTTTAAAATTCGTAAAAATGTTCAATGCAAGAAACGAAAACGGCTATTCTTTTACTTCGAATCCCCCTACTTTGATGCATATTAATTACCCATCTTTTAAAAAAAACTCTAATCTCCACCATGAGTATACTTCTCATTTTTCCACGTCCTCATTTCAATGCAATTCTCGTCTTCCTCAAAGCACTGAATGCAAAAGCATTTTGTGAGCAATTTTTTTCAACTTTGAAAAACTTTCAAGCAATTTCCACCATCAGAAAAGCATTTATTTTACTCTTCCATCTTCCCCGTTTGAGCTTGAGCTCAGGTACTCTCAGCCAGAGAGCTTAAATATATAGGTACATACATACTTAATGTTCTCGGCTCTCACCAGCCACCCCATCCATTTGAGCCACCTGAAACATTTTCAGCTGAACAAAAGTCCGCATTTTTTCTTCACAAAGAAGAAGTGATAAAAATGTGGAGAAATGAAAAAATGAGAAAATTAATATTCATAAAAAATGCTGAACATAATTGATTCTCCAGTGGTCTTTCATTTCAAGCATTTTTTTGTTCTGGTATTCATAGTTGTCACTTATCTCATTTTTATGGGACTAGCCATCATCAGGGTCAGAGCCAGGACTTTTTTGTTCCACTACTCTATCAATTTAGAAATTTTTATTTTCTCCAAAAAATAAAAATTGTTTCCATTCATATTTAAAACAGCTTCATAAAAAAATCTATTTATTTTTACGCTATTCATGCCACTTAATGTAGGTCACTCACTGTCATTCACTGTTATGCAGCACCGTGAATGCAATGGATCTACTATCTACAATGATTTTTTTGACAACATCATAATCATTTGAACATTTGAATACGAATACTGCACAGTAAGAACTTATGTAATCAAATCCCGGATCATCCCTGATTTATTCAAAAAAATTTCTTTTGAAGTCCAGTTCCATGTTGGAGTACATATGCAATGTACCTGAAGTAAACGAAACCCTTTCCTTTTGATGCATTGTGTACGGGTGGTAGAAAAGGGTTGTTGTGGGATTGGTTATCTTTCTTTGACCATTTGTTCAAACACAGATTTGCATAGAATGCTCATAACTTTCGATAAAGTTCTGAGAAAAATTTAAAAATTGAAATTTTTATTTTCTGATGCTGTTCGGATAAAAAAAATTGAACAAGGGATACAAAGAGATTTCCTGAAAGCGCATTGTTGCTGCAGGCGGAGGAAACGAGAACCCTCCATCTTTTACTTTACGGTTCTGAGATTTTGTTAGCGCTGTTATTTGAGAAGTAGATGTAAAATCAACTTGCGAAAGAAGGTGAGTAAATCTGGAGTAAATGGCTTGCTAATGAACTCAGAGCCTTTACGTTTGCAACTATCCCAGGAAAAGGTGACATCAAGTCATGAGGTCCTCATTTTGCACCGAGTTTATTATCTAATCAAAGGTATGTTGCTCGATGCGACGCAGAAAGCTTAACACTTTTTGGATTGCTAAAGCAAATCTTTTCTTTTGAAGAAAAATCGTAAAAGTCACTTTCCACCACCGTGGACGTCTTGAGAAACGCCTGAAAATTCTTGTCATTCCCCATCCATGAGCATGAGAATCGCGAAATCGCATTCAATTACCTCATACTTATTTCAGAAATGGCATTTATGTAGTCTAAAAAGCTAATAAAATTAGACATTAAATGCGCAACATGAGACCTTTAACAATGCTTTTTGAGAAGAAAAATATGCCGCATCAAACTCATCCGCACATTTTCCTTTTTCAAAAGGAGTTGGAATTCTTTCGTGATTTCGCATAGAATTGTGCACCGTGAAAGATTCCAGTTCGGTCTTACTTACATCAGTACTGCACCATTACATAAGGTAAACATTTGACTTGTAATTTAGTCATAAATTCGTGGATGGTACCTTGCTATGGACAGTCACAAAATGAAAACTTGAAATACAAGTAAAATTAGAAATGAAATATATACTGATCTCTCACTTTCTTGGGAAAATAGGTAACTTTACTCCTCGTGCGCTTTCGTTTACTCGACTGATGTAGATAGTAATGACAGCTCATCTGTTTACCAGTGAATTAAACACTCGTGTCTTCTGTTCTCGTTTTGCCTTTCAACTTAAACAACTACCATCGAACCAGGGGCTGAATGTTTTTTTGAATGAAGTAATTTTATCAACAGGAATCAATAGAATTCTGCAGCTACTTAAAAATCAAGACGAATATTTAAGCTATGAGTCAAGGGAATTTTAATTAGAGAGGAAATGAAAGTTTGCTCCAAAGAAGTCATGCTTTGAAAAATAGATTTGATGTTTGTTGCAAATTCCATCTTATATGAATCTTATATATCCATTCTATTTTGAAATACTCAAATATTGTTTTAGATCCATTGGCCCCTTGGTTAAATCCTCACAAGGCCAAGTCGAAGCATTAATGGACAAAACTATGCGGGAGAATATTTTTAATAAATAGCTTGCAGTTGCATGAAACGTAGAACGGGCAAAACTAGAAAAAAAGGAAAAAAACTAAGAAAAAAAATTACCGTCAAACCTTGTAAACGCATTGCATTCTTTAGACAACGGTTTCATCAAAGATGCTCTCGGAAAATGTAAAAATTATATTTTAGATGGACTTAATGAGAAAAGCACCTGTTCCATGTCCCATTACAAGTAGGAAATAATAGTGGTACTGAGCGGTACGAGCATTTTTTTTATGTCCGAATACATTGTTCATGAAAATTGAACATGAATTTTCCAAAACAAAAAAAAACATGGATGGCGAAAACCGAAACCCATTTTTTACGACTACAAAAATATGGTCATTGTTCCTGGGAGAATATTACTTAATGCCAATGCTAATGATGGGGCTGGAGAGAATATTTTATTGTGGTGGGATATTTTGCTAGCTTTGGAAAGCATAACAAGGTTCTATTCTGGAACATTGGGTAATTTTTATGTAGATTTACTAGATCTTTTCTGGATGGCCGCTTCTGCAATTCCCAATGTTTGCATTGCAGCTTTAGCTTTAGGGAGTGCTCGATCATTGAGCA
Organism: Seira ritae; assembly: GCA_027744415.1. Lineage (NCBI taxonomy): Eukaryota > Metazoa > Arthropoda > Collembola > Entomobryomorpha > Entomobryidae > Seira > Seira ritae. The sequence goes on along the minus strand of JAHZNI010002392.1, from coordinate 3,231 downwards.
CAAGTGTTCCACTGTTCCACATCATATCCCTTCCCCAACCCAACCACTACCGCCACCATCACCACCAGCCATGCAATTTATTTGACCACGGGAATCTCGAGTCTTCAGGGAAATATAAAAATTTTCGGTTTGGGCCGTTCCAATCGATTTTCTGTATAAATCCAACAAGCTGAACAAGTTGCAATTTTTAAAGGTACTTGCTTGGGACGATGATATTTCGCCATGTAAAACTGAATCAAATGTTTGATTGAAAAGGAGGAAGTGGAGTAATTAGAGCGTAATAATCAAATCATCTAATTTAAGGAATACCCATAGCTTTCAATTAGGAAACTAAACTTAATTGAATGGAATTATTACCTATGAACAAAATGACGAGCTCAAAGCAAAGCTTGTACGTGGTGGGGGGAAGGCAGCGGATGTATCCACTTCACTCACTTCAAAGACTGTCCATTGATTAGGACTACTTTTAATGGCAAACTTCCCCTCTCTGCCATCCTTCCCGGAACATGAAAACATCAAAGGCGGCTACCACAGATATTCCGAACAGGGAAGCGACTTCTTGACCACATCAATTTCGCCTCTGAAGCATAACTGCTACTTCGGACCGATGATCAAAGACGCAAATCGAAAAAAAAAATTAACTGAGGGAACAATCCCATCCAAAGACAGAATTTCCGTTTACAACATACACTTGCATTAAATAGAAAAGGGGAAAAACTTTGATGAAGAGGAAGAGAAGCAATACAAGAACTGAATGAGTGGGGAAGCAACAGTGTTTCATTTCCATCATTCTTTTCAAGCAATTCCAAATAATAATCTTCAAAGGGTAGACCACGCTAGGGCCAGGCACAATATTCAGTTCAGTTCTTCTCTCTTCGGGTGGTTACGCAAGTGTCTTCCTAGCTGCGAAGTGGAATGACAGACGAAGGGGGAAATGTTTTTTCTTGAGAGTTTTCTCATTGCGTAAAGGACAACATGAAATCAATATCAAGTGAATGAATGGAAGTTGACCACTGTCAAGCTGTGCACCACAAAAAAAGCAAACGATAATCCTGTTATCGTTCCAAGTTTAAAGCATTCAGTTTGGTCAACTCTTCCACTGTTGACTTTTGAATATTTTCACGGCTCTGGACATTGTAAGGAAGAAACGCATAATATTTCTTTTAAGGATATAAAACAGCTCATTAATCTTAAATGCTTTTACCATTTCCCAAATAACTCAAAAAGAAATGTTCCTATTTAATCTCAGCGTGGTATGAGCGCATGAAATTATTATTATTGATATTGCCATCAGAATAAAATGCACCACTCCGCTCCGCTTGCAAGTCCATAGTCCATGACGGAATATTTGATGCACGGAACCGCACATATTTATTATTGACCGTTCATCCGTATCCGTTGAGAATGTCTCGGTCCAGAGTCCACAGTCCACGCTTTGGCTCTGCAGGGGAAAACTCTGACTGGGAAAGGGAGCGAGAAAAAAAAGATGAGTAAGAACAAACTAATGTTTACTTTTTTGATCCCGGGGAATCAAGGAGAAAGCCAGCGCTAACTTTGAGTGTGACGAATGGAATATGAGTGAATGTGGTGGAAAAAAATGTATGAAAGCACGAAAGAGAAAAAAACAACAAGAGTAGCAGCAGCAGCAGCCTTTTTTATTATTGCAATTATTGCTGAAAATGATGGAGATTTTTATCAGTTTTACGTAATGGCCATTTTTATGGCTATTTTCTTTTTTTCTGACAAAAAAATCATATTTGATATGCTCTCTTTCGTTCACAGTGCATTTGAAGTGATAGACTTTGCTTTTTTTGTAAGTAGAATAATTTCCGATTTATATTTTCCAGTCAGGCATGATATGAGTTTTTTCATCAGATTATGACTATGATTGGATCAGAGGAGAATATTGTACGTGCAACTTTTACTGTTGAGTCAGACACGGGGTGAATTGAGACATGTTTGAGGGAGGGAGAAGTAAAAGTTACGCAAGAACTCGAATTTATTCCGCTTTTGTTCTTACACTTGGTCGGTTCCCGGGACTCGGCACGAAACCGAACTAACAGTGATGTGATGAATGATGACTCACATTTTCAGTGAAAGAAGGAGAAGGTATTTTTTCACAAAAAATTGTGAATTTTTTAATGTTGAATTCTGTAAATCCACATGGCGCGCGTAGACAAAGCAGCTGCTTTAGAAATAGGTCAGACAAATTGCATTGAAGAGGATGCCGAAACAAAACCCGTTATTTATTCTCACCTCTCAAAAATCATTTCTCGTTTGCCTAAAAAACTAATCAAAACGATCCATTGTTCATCTATCTTCATTTATTAATTTTTCTTCTCAGTTCTTTTGTGAATTCAGCAAGAGCAAATCTTATTGGAACATTTCAACAACTGCATTTTACCCCATTTTTCATTTTTCTGCAGCTGACTCTGCTCGTGTTAGAGAAACGGAAATTTTCATCATTAATAAAGCGGTTTCTGACAGTTCACTGGAAAAATTTGAAAGTGTGCAGGAGATGACAGCCATCAGGTAAAATACAGGGAATGCCGCTTGTTGCGTAGATATTGTGTAATGCAATTCAATCCTCTCCTAATACCATTGCAAGTTTTTTTCTCATTTCATTTCGTTTTGAATTTGGGGAAAGGAGAACAAAAAAAATTGTAGGTAACAGCAGACAGCAACACAACAGCATCAAGCGAAAATCCTGCTGAGGATGAACAAAGAAAGAGGTAGGCACACACTCGAGAAAACAAAACGGTCATAAACCACACAATCTCCTCTTCTTTTTGTTCTCATTTCATTTTTACACATTCTTGGAAAATATTGGGGCAGCGGAAACCTGCGTGTCAAAGAGAACAATACCACCATTAAATCGACCCCTTCGAGCTTTAACTCAAGTGCTGAAAGTTGAAAGATAACAACAAAAAGAACTTTTTTTCGAAAATGAACTTTTTTACTTCAGAAGTACAATTTTCCATCCATCCACCCGCACCCACCCGCATCTGTCGGGTTTTAGGGTCATCAGCAAAAAATTACTTGAAAAAATTTGTTGTGCTGTCTGTTGTTGAAAACAGCCAACTCCGAAGGAAAAGTAAACGCAACCAATAGGTAGTACACTAGTACGGCCAGCAGTCTACGACTGCATTGATAATTTGAACGCCAGCAATATATGAAAGGTTAAAAAACAAATGGACAGGGGCTTGATTAAGCATAAACCGCAGCGTACAA
>JAHZNI010002390.1:0-21094 GCA_027744415.1 Seira ritae | reverse complement strand
TTTGTACAAGTATTTTACAGTTTAGGAATCTTGGGCGGTATTTCATCTTTTGGCTCGATGAAAAAGTCATTTATTGCTACCTTAATTAGAATAATCGTAATCATAATGGCAGTAGAAAAAATATAGTGTATAATATATTGTACTATATTACCAAGTCTTAATTGTGAGTTCCATATTGCTTGTCAGAGAAAGAAATGGTGTATGAAACATTATGTACCCGTATACCCGAACTCAAGTGCTTTCCCCCTACAGTAAGTTCAGTAAAATAATGTAAGCATACTTTGAGCATTTACAAAGTCTCTGAATATAAAGCAGCTAAATATAGTGTTATAAATATGCCTTAAAATCAAAATCTATTCAAAAACTTTTACAATAATGTACAGAAAAAATTCAAAGCATTAGACCTCATGAACTGCAATCACTGATGCAGTTTTAAAGTGATACTTATCTAAATGTTGTAGCCTAAAACTTAAGGTAGCTTACAAGTTTGTTTGAGCAATAGACTATAGACTAAATTATTGAACCCGTATTAATGTTAGATTTTGAGTAAAGAAATAAATGATTTCAAATATTGAAAAATTCTTGGAATTTACAGCAACCTTGTTTTCGGGGACTTTTCAAAGGGCATCGAAACACTTAAGAAGCAAACTTGGATGCCTTCAACAAGAAAGGTCCGACTAGACAGTCTAAAACAAATTGTTCAAATGTTGGCATGCATTTAACTTAATGAGGATCTGTAGTGAGATGCTTGAAAAATTCAATTTTGTTCTGAGTCTTTTTTCCACATCTGCATAAGAAAGGATCCTCCCCACCTGAGTGAAAGTTCATGTGAATTGTGTAAAGCTCTCGATCAAGAAACGATATTTCGCAAAATCTGCAAAGTAAATTCCCTGCAGAGACTGATAAATCAGTTGGACCTTCAGCCTTAATTTTACGTGAATTACTTTCTTTGAAATGGATGTTATTATTGTTGTTGCTGAAATCTAGAGCTTCGTCATCGTCATCCTCGTTATTGTCGCTGCTGCTTGGTCGTTCGTAGCGCAATGCCTTACCTTTGCGCTTGTGCCTCTTTGATTCGTCACCACCAAAGACTGGCATTTCGTTCTTGGGATTCCTTAAATCCAATGGACTTGACACAATGAGATTCCTCTTTGAAGCATCAATGATACGGGTGCGGTCACTGAAGTCGATTGTATGTTCCTGTGGCTGAATGGACTGATTGGGCAAGTTCTTCTGTTGTAGCAGATGCGCTAGCAGAGTACTTTGATCCTTGGCGAGTTGCTGAGCTAGCCCGTTGAGACCTTGCATGTGCAACATTGGATTCAGGAGGTACTGAGCAACGTTGTAAATTTCCAGAGGGTTAGGAACTGCAGATGGTGTAAAACTACCAACCTCCTTCTGGTGATGCGACTCCACCAATGTATTATTATTGCTGCGCTGCAATATCAGAGCTATTGAGCTCGGGCTGATGGGCGCCTGAGGAAGCTGGGTTCTGCCCGCCAAATGATGTGGGATGCGAGTATCAGAGTCCGAGTCTCCGCTGCTATCTTCTCGATTGTTTTTCAGTGGAGGAGTCACGGGCTGGTTTGGCATGGAGCTAATGAATCTTGGAGAGCTAGCCGGTTTTGGGGACATATCTCGAGCATCCAGTTGTCGCTGTCGTTGTTTCTCTGCTTTTTCCTTTTTGGTGGGAGTTGACATTGTCTTTCGCTGTCCTTTTTGAGATTTTGGTAGAGAGGTTTGGAAAGCGTTAGATTGTGGACTCGTAGGCAAGAGAGGTTGAGTAGTCGCCAAACCTTCAAGAATCGGATCTGGCCTTTAGGAAAATTATTCAAATTAATTTCATGCAAATTTTAAGAAAGGATTTTCGTCATTTGATATGAATGTCAAAATCTTACTTTTCCCTGTGCGTTTGTCTTGGGCGTCACAACTTCATCATCTGAAAACATTTCCATGTAATCCTCGACCCCATGAATATCTTGAACGTGGTGATGGAGCTCATCCTCAATATTTGTGATGTAGGTGCATTTAGGACATGCATGTTGTTGGGAGTGAGTTACCTACATAGAGAAAAAACGTAAATTAGCAAAGAAAGTTAGCCATGATCTAATGATTATAGGACATCTATAAATGAAGACTTACAATGTGTTCATTGAAGTCGTGTCGCGAGTTGTAAACTACATGACACAGTGGGCATTGAAAAATTGTGCTTCCCAAAACTCCATTTCCGATTGAGCTTGTGGGGCTTCCATTAGGCGTTCCAATGGTCTGATGCTTTATAATTGGACTTGGTGGCAAAGGCATTAAATGTCTTTCATTTCTCTCCATATCTTCATCGTGACTTTCGCCAGAGTCCGACTTTAAGCGAGGACTGCAAGCTAGTGCCCCACCATCTGGACTACCCAATATCGCAAAGGTCTTGCTGATGTGTTGTTGCAAGTGATCGTTGTCAGTCTCAGACTCTGAGAAAAGGGTGAAGGGTGACCTACCCAGGGCGTTTTCCAAGCATTGAAGCGCAGAAATTCCATCATCCCTGCCGCTCCTTGGGGAACTCCCATTGTCTCTTAATCCTGGGGATGGAACGGAAGGACTGGCATTAAGCAAACTTTCGTTGGATGAGACCAAACTAGAGTTTGAGCTCCTCGGGGATAGGTCTGCGGATAGGTGATGCGGGGAATGGTGGGAACCAGGAGATGGAGCTGGACCAGTGATATGGTTCATTGATCGACTGCTTGTTACCAACATTTTGAAATGAGTTTTTTGGAAACGTTTGGCTTCTAAATCGTATTTTTGGGAATGGCCATGAATTTTTTTAGAATCTGTGAAATCAAAAAAACATTTTTAGCATTTTTTCTCACGAAAATACGAATTAATCTTCGAATTTTTGAAATATTTTCCCAGTAATGCAGTGAAAATTGTAATTTCATTATTCAATCTCTTCGTGTCCCACAAAACTACTACGGTCAGTTCAATTATTTCAAAGGGCAAGAAGGTGAAAAGGTTCTGCCAACTTATTAAAAATGTCAATAAAAATTAAACACGGACAAATAAAAGGTCATCTTTTAATATGCAACTTTGGGAATAAAAATAACCTTCTTTTCATAATTTGGCAACACATTTCTCATCAGAACAAAACAAAGCTGACCTTCGGGCTTCCCACAAGAGGCTTAAATATCACACAATAGTGGACAAAAAATGAAAATCCGAAATAATGTTATTGTCCACATCACATCTGAATATTTTCCCCGCTCATTGCTTCTCATTATACAAAGGGAAAAAAGTATCCAGCAATTGACCACTGGCCCTCAATTTGGGTTAACAATAGTAACATGAAATGATCTGAGCAAAAAAAGGAATAATGGTCGCATTAGGGTAGGGAGAATGAAGATTTTTTAAAAATGGCCGGTGATATGATAATGCTTTCTTTTTGTTTCTTTTCGACCTTTTTGACCCATTCATTATGACATGGGACAATCTCATAGTTCACATAGAAAACTCCCAGTTCCATTGGTTAAGTCTTAATGGAAAACTTTTATGATTAATAATAATAATTATTTTAGAGGGAAGATATGTTTAAATGAAATAAAAAACTAGATTCCATCATAATTTTCATTCTTTCATAATCATTTTTAGCACCATTTCAATCTTTCGCCGGTATTATTTTACCCAGTAAACAGTTAAACTTAAATATAATAATAGCCGTCACAATAATTTTTATGATTTTAATAGCAAAGCCAGTATTCACTGTGAACAGTTACATTTTTAATCTTTTTTATGACCAGAGAGAAGCAAGCATTGTAACAATTGAATTTCATTTGTAGTTCTTATTACTCAATGGCAATAATAAGTATTCGTTTACAATAAAAACGATTTTTTCAAGGGTCAATAAAGAACAGAGCACAAGAGTGAGATCCCATGAAATAATGTTACGCAGAGGAAATGGCTATTTCTGGAATATCTAAAGCGTGACAAGATATTCATTCTTCTAGCGAAAGAGCAGAGATCATTATCATTACGACAACTACACGACCGGAGCAAAGGGAAAGTTACGATTTTTATTTTTCCATGATTTTTATCCTTTTATATTTATCTGTCCTTCAGAAAAAAACGAAAATCCTTTTCATCTCGGACATGAAAAAATGTCCAAAACATAAAAATCAAGCTCAGTAGAGCACAAATCACGAACATTTTCTAACGAACAAAAAGAGATTGCAGAAAGGAAAATAGAAGCCAAAGGGTCGCCAGGGAAAAATGGAGAACAGCATGAAATAGAAGTAATGAGGACAATGGGTAGCGTGAAACGAAATAATGAAAATGACCAATGGTCAGGGCATATGTATGACCCAAGCCCTTGTTTTGTCTTATTTTATTTCCTAACATTACGAAGTATCCTTCTCATCATCATCATCAAAAATATTGCTCTCTGGACTTTGGTATTACACTTACAGAATGAAAGCAATCTGGTATATTTTTAGACTTTTTTCCTGAACTAACAAAAACTCTTTATCATTATTCCCATTTACCATAAATGTCCGTCAAACAAAAATACGAGGACATGCGTCAAAAACTTAAATCTTTTAGGATTTGCATCAGAGCATAGACAGACTCTGGTCATGATCACGCATTACTTCAATAAAAGCTCTCATGTTCCATGGCTTATTCCAATGTGAAACGTCTAAACTGAATGGACAATAGCTTTTATGTTTGATTAAATGAAAGCTATAGTGTCAAAAAAATTATTTTCATATTCAAGCAATATAGCATGTTTTTTAAACGATGATGTTTTCGGCCATGGAACGGTAAAGATTCACGAAAAATAAATAAATTAATAATGCACTCTAGAAAACGTATCGTATGAGATTAATAAAGTGCAACTCGTAAAAAGCTATTCCCATTAAAATGCCCTACAATGAGTCTGGAGAATTTTTGGGATGAATCATCATCCTCCACCCTCTGTAATCATCTAGTCCGCCATGCCGATTTTTACCGACTTCTCCCCCTTATAAGTTTTGTTAGAAAAGGGCATTCGAACGAAGCCGTTCGATTCAGAAGTTTAGGTGGAAGTTTAGTACATCATTCGTATTTCAGATGCATTGATAAATTTTGTAAGCCTAAAAAATAAAACCCTTTCATTTCACTCCCACACGAAGAGTAAACAACAACACGATTCATGTGAGCCTACACACGTACGCGCTCTTGCCATGCCACTTACAGTCAGTTCTAATTCTTAAGAGGCAGGAAAAATTTGATTCTGTCGATAAATATAATTATTCATCATCATTGGTGTTTTTTTACTTGTGTTGGATTCGCTAAAAGCATATATCCATCCACAAGGGGATATGTATGAAAGAAATCATCAACCCTTCTCATCATCCTCGTTTGGTATGTCTCTTTCCCCAGCTCACACTCCCACCGCACCACAATGTTTTTCCATTCTAAACAAATACATATAAAGAAACAGTGAAAAACAACGCAGACCATAAATTTTACCCATTTCTATCATGAAATCATGCATTGGTAATATTATTTGGAAAATTATGAAGCGTGATAGTTCTAAAAAGATCTCATAATTCCAAATAGTAGCGATGAGGAAATATTGATCTTTTCAAACAATTTCAAATTCTAAAGATAGCGTATTTATATTCTAGCATTGCATGCTGGTATTTTGCGGAAACGATCTACTCGATTTACAAAATATCCCTTCTTCACAACTAACTATTACGACATCATTTTTTGAATAAAATTACTCCTTTAAAAGGAAATATACTCTTTTAAGAGGCAGACCTAATGCAGATGCAAGGAGTCGTGGCTCCGCCCATTTAAAAGTTTAGAATCCTTTTATGTGCTTCGTCTTGAAAAAAACAGGATATACTTCATTCACAATTCTTCTTTATCAGCCAGGTAAGATAAATGAACAATGAAAGGGTGAAAAAATGTTCAAGGATTTTTGAGACTCCAAAAAATCGATCTCCTGTTTGACGTTATTGCTATTGACGTGTTAGCTGGTTAATGTTAAAAAGTTGCCTTCATAACAAAGAAGATTCGCGTCCTTCTCTTGAAATGTGGTTACCAAATGGTCAGTCGCCTCCCACAAGAGAGCTTGTAAGGTATAAGGATAATTTCATTAGTATTAAAACGTTTTAATGAAACATACTTTGGTGTTATGCGCTTAGGTAAAAACCGGCAGCTGTTTTATATTTTTTCCTTCCTACTTTGCTCTTCACCTTTGCTTCTCGCACGGGAAAAAATAGTGTGCAACCCTATCCAACAGCTCGTTTAACTCATTTTACATGCCAAAGGTTAACAAATTTCCTGAAAGAGCGATACTTTATGTTCTGTTCTTACATAATAAAGCTCATTACTGTGTTTCGCATTCTTACTCGACAGACTTGACCCTTTCCCTTGGCGTATTTACTCAATTTATGCTGTATACTCTAATTTCCGTCTCATTTGGGGGAATCGCGCAACGAAGAATTCGATTGCCATTTCCAGTGAAGCTCCAGTTACCAACTGAAGGATCAGAATTTTTTACGAACAATCTGGAACAGAGAATAAGCTGAAATAGAAATAAGGAAGAAAAGAAAGGATCACACAAGGGAACCGTTCAACCAGAAAAAGGACACACACCAGGAGATATATGACCACTCACTTGTCAACCTTTTTTTAAATCAAGCTTCTTTTCGACCTCTTCAAGTTTAAAGAAAAGAACTCGCTTGTTCAAGGAAACCAAACTCATTATGGTACCAATAAATATCCTGGCCAGTAAAAAAATTATTGAAATAACAACATCCGCAAAGTCAAGACCGTTCTACCACTTGTTCTTAAAAAGCCACATGTGCGGGAGGACATATATCTCCGTCAGGCATTTTTTAATCACTAATGCTATCTATACTGTTGTAAGTATGTCCACTTGCTCTTAAAAAATTGACCTTAATGCTTGGACTAAATACCAAGGATGCAACTTGATATTCATTTTTTACGTTTCTTCGGTAAAAAATAATGCATGTCAGATGTGAATGAGTGAGATTTTTTCTATGAAAAGATGAATAGAACTCTTTATTCATTTCACTCACACAAAAAATCATACAGTCCCTTCACTCTTGTTTAAAAAACATGACAAAATTTCCAATCAAACTTACAAGATGTAGGAAGGATAAGAATCATGGTTACGAAACACAACCTTTTTTAAGAACATAAGTACTGCTATCGAATTCTCTCATGATTCTTTGGAACCAGAGCTACCAAAGTCAGACTAAGCTCATTAAAAATACGGAAGTAGCTCTTATTTTAAAAATAAAGAAACAATTGCCCGATCTAGGAACAAAACAGTTTCTTTCTAATATAGCTTGATGTATGGAGAGCAATCCAATTTTGTCTTCAAAATTAGTAGGCGGAGCGGTGAGCCGAATTTTCGTGAAAAGTTGGCGTGTGCAGCTGGACATTATTTCAGGGAAATTAAAAAACTTTTCCCCACACCACACAAAAGCACATTTCAAGAAATTGCCATTAACCTGAGTATAAAAAATTGACCATTTTCGAGTCCAGATACGCCCACACTCACACTTTGGACTGATTACAAAACCATGTAAAAACTACGCCGAGATGAACTACTCCAAAAAATGATCTCTCAAAATTCGGGAAATAGCCTTGACTTGAATGAAAGTATATTCCCTTTACCTGTCCAGGAACACAGGCTCACGTAGTGGCCGTTTATCATTTACGAAGGGTGTGATGCTCAAAAGTGTCTTCCGACGTAATGAGCACGTGCGGTAAAACACCACAAAAGAAGTAAGTATGACAAACGGATGTATGGATGATGCATTTCCCTACTAAAATATTATGTGTGTATTTAGAAAGAAAAGTTATCTATTTATTTTCCCTAATGCTTTGGACAACTTCAAATCGATCTTTAAAGGGTTTTACGAGATATCAAGAATTACTGATCTCTTTGCTTTGCACTTACCAAATAAGTCAATGGCGCATCAGCACAAGTAGAAAAAATCGCTACCCGGTTTGTTTGAAACCGCTTTTGTTTCAGCTGGAAAAGTCACTATTTTAACCATAATGACACGTACCGAACAACTCAATTTTTCAAGTGTTGGAAATCTGAATTTGAAATCCATCTGGTTATTTTAGAAAAGATTACGTAAATCATTGTCCCTTTGCTTGTCCACTTAAATGCGTTATGGCATGGTCCATTGTTACAACTTCACAAACTTAATTTTACTTCCGCCCTCACTTTTTACGGACGTATGGTAAGTAGAGAAAAACTATTTCTTCGGAATTCCTCAGAGATGGACAGTGCACATATTGCATTTCTTCAAAATGGATAAAGCTCAGTTTCCCTCAAAAAGCTAAAAACTCGCACGTTTCAAAAAATTAAAGTTCTACAATGAACGGATTTACAGAAAGCACGTTTTCACGAGAGGAGAGAATGAGATGTTGAACGATGAGCTACTAAATACGACTAACCGTTGTTAGCTCAGATTTTTTCAGAGTGCTCAAGGAATGACACTTACTAAACCGCTTCCACTCTAGGAATGAAATGCGACCCCAAATATTGCCAACTTTTGACTAAAAAAGGTATGACAAGTGAGTTTGGAAATTTATAGGCTTGACCAGCCAACATAAATTATTTTTAGATTTTTTTCTCGACCTCGCCATAAAAGAAAATAAATCCATGAGCTAGGGCTACATGACTGAGGCTCTATTCATGCGATAAAAGGGACGGGTAGGGAAAGAGTTGTACTAGCTCCATTCGATTCAAAGGGTTAATATTTTTCAGAAGCATTTTGAGCGTTGGCAATGCATTATATTAAAACATAATACCTACATGTAGCTACGAAAGAGCTTGAGTTGTGAATACGTCTAGTGCTGTTGTAATGTAATGCATACTAGAATTGAAGTAAAAAAATGCAAAAGTTCCTTAAGTCAATTATGTTTTCAAAACATTCAAAGAAAGAAAACGATTACTAAAAAGTGCTCTCTATTTTAATTCGAATTAGGTTTTTATGAATTCTTTTTGTCTTTTGTATGCATGAATTTGAGATTAATACCTAATACCTATTCATATTTTAGGAACATGAAAGAAACTGGCTTTTATTTTTTGGAGGGACAAGAAGTCCATTTCATTGAACTCTAAGAAACTGTAAATATGCAGCCCTATCTTTCTGATGGACCTCAATGTACAAGGAGCACACAAGTTCCTGAAATGGTTGTCCCCGGCATGGCAGCTTTTCATGCCAAGGGTTAAAAAACTCTTCAAAAGTTGACCAAAGGTAAATAACATTTAATCCTCATTTTTTATCGTACGAGAGCCTACACAGCTTTAAGGCTGTTGACCTCCATGTTGCTTGGGTTCCATGTTCCATCCCTATCCCTATAAATGCATGTCTACCTAAATCAGCTCATGCATTGTTGGAAGATAAATTTGAGAGGCAACGACCTCAAAAGACTCCTATGAAATGTCATGCTGCTTTAAGACTTTTAAAAAATTAATCCCTTAAACCAAAAGGCACACCTTGCACCACAACATAAGTAAAAAATGTGAGTTCAAGCAATAGAAGTAGAGGTTCGTTCGAATTGTCATAAAATGTTTGAAAGGGTAAAAAGAGAATAATTGAACTAAATAGCCTCAATCATGCATCAATGAGCACAGTTGTCGTTAAAAAACCTTGCCGATTCCTATCTCTCTCTTCGAATGTTAATGAACTCTAAAAGGGGACAAGTCAATATCCTACCCTTTTATTTTATTCTTTGACAATAGGAAGTCTTTCATTAACTTTGAACAGCTTTAAAAACAAAATCAAAGATTTTATACTTTTTACGGCTAAAAAGCCAAGTGCTGGTTCAACCGTCTGAAAAGGGATAAACTTGGCGTGTAATGTGTACCTTGTTAGTGATTTTTTAAAAGAAAAACACAGCTTGTAACTCAGAAGACTTGAACAATTTAACCCCAGTCACACTTCCGGTCACATATTCTGACCCTATCCGTTGCTGGAGTGCACATGGGTCAATGTGCGAACCATTCATCCGTTTCTCTCCTCATAATTTTCAATGCATCATAGTTATAAAGTATCTGCTATACTTGTGCTCTGTCGTTGTGTGTGTCCCTTAAGGGACTTGTGCACATGTACGCTTTTTACTTCGCATTTATTTAATGAATGACCATACATGAAATAAATACATTCTTCGTTCACCACTGGGAAACTGAAGAAGAGTAGGAAGCGAAAAAGATGATCACATCTTCCACATTATTATTATTATTACAGTGATGAGGCAACAAATCATCCAAAAGCAGGAGCACATGCTCATGTTCCCTTCCATTTCTTAAAGCAACTTTCCCCTTCTTAGTTTAGTAATAAGCTTTGCCCATAGGCTCCCCAAGGAAGAGATTTTTAAAAATACACACCTAAATGTGTTCGTCATTCGCCACAACCCACCTAGGTACTTTCTTCTTCCGTAACACTTGCACCCTGCACTTGTATCACAAATATTAGACTCAATATGCCCCGAAAAATTTAATTACATATTTCAATAAAAATGTAATTTCAACTGCTTTACGTAATTTTGCTCATACTGTTATGTGTACCTTCTACACAGTTCTTTTACTAAGAAGTGTCCGTGCCTTGTACCATTAAAAAGGGCCGAACTCCAAATTTTTATTGAATAAATATAACCGCCCACTTGACGAAATCGCCAAGTCATTCTGGAAATAATTAATTAAATCTGGCGAAGCATAACCGCAAGTGTGTTGTGTCATTTCCACTTCATCATTACGAATTGCAGACACTTCAGTTCTAAAACTGTGACTAGTTGGTGAGTCGCAGCAAAGAATTGATATCAAAAATCATCCATCATAAATATTTTCTGCCTTTCAAGAGCCCACTATTTCCATGAGATAACCTATCGATCGGCTTCCTCTCTTTTTATCAATCTCTATCTTACTACCCACAAAAGCAATGCATGAATGGTTCGAACACACCTTGAAGATAGTAAAGAAAAGCGATTTTTTCAAGGGACGGTGAGCTCAAAAGTGTGTGTCTCTCTTCTTACTTTACTCTTGCTCTGCTTCCCCCAAGAAAGTCATTTATTTTGTAAACTTTGACAAACACAAAGTAGCCGGAAGCGCCTGAGTGACTTTTTCTGACTTTTTTGGCTATTGAAGTAAAAAACCATTCACTCAAGAGATTCAATTCGAGCCCAACTAAATGCTACTAGTGTTATCGTGGTCAAATGAGGAGGACAAAAATGAAAATTACTAAAAGACTCAATGGAAGATTGAAGGCTCAATTAAAAACCAGAAGCCCTAAAAGCTCAAGAATTTTGATACATTGCCAACCCAAAATATTATTTCAGGTTTAATGCATGATTCATCATTTTTATTAATACATTTTCGCCTTTTTCGATTCCGCAAAATAAAAAACTTGGTATTAAAAACGTTTCAATCAATATTATACGCAGTATGAGGGGAAACGCGGAAATCATAAAAATTGAGATTTTTCAAAGCATAAAACTCATTTTTCAACTTAGATTCTCCATTAAACCCATCGATTACTGTCAGGATGTGGGGGCGAAATATTTCTTTCTTCCTTTAATGAATGATACACAGAAACCATTTTTATTCCTACACGGACCCTACACTATCGATTTTTTACAACTTTCGTGAGTTTTAGTAAGACTTATTCGCTTCATGCACGCAAAGACTTTTTACGATTTCAAAAAACTTTTTATTAACTACAATACATACACTTTACTTGGAACCGATGCCAGTAATAAGTAAGCTCTTTTTAAATCACACGCTTAAATCAATAATGAAATGAAAAAAAATCTGACAAAAAAGTCCTCCTTGTTTTTTACGCTATACCTAAAAATTCAATGGCTCCCTTGTGTCCGACGCATGTATAAAAAAGAAAAATACACGAAAAGGATAAAAAATACATTTTACCATTCTTCAAGCAGAGAATAGGGATCCGAATCCATTGAAACGCAACAAAAACGAAATGGAATGAATCACTAGAAACCATATTAGCTCAAACAACTGCAACGTGAACTTGCTTATATCAATCCAGTCTAAAATCATTTTTTTGCTGTTGTCGTCGTGTGTCCCACACATTCCCCACGCATTCTATCAACCGACTATGTACACGAAGCTAATACTTCAGAGTAATTTTGACAATGCTTGCGGGAGTATGAGTATGAGTGATGCAACAATAATACAATGCCGTATAAATAGAATAACATTTTTGGGGACCTTTTCACTCGGAGCTTTCTCAAAAACATAATGACCCTGGAACCACCCCCGATACGTCAAGTATTTGTATGTTTTATGGATTTGGATTTTTTCTTTTTATTATGCGACACTGCAACTGCAGTATTAGTTTCATCGCGAAAGCTGCACGCTGCACTGATTGTCAATTCAATCAATTGCAGTAAAAGTAAATGCATATAATCTAACTATTGGTACTTTATTGCAATAAAAATTCATAAAATTTTAGCCAATTAATTAGTTCATGAAGAATTGATTCTACAACTACAACTCTCATGCAAACTATTTTTCTAATTAGCAACTTACTTTAACGTAATTTCAGGGATCAACGTATAGTTTGTGTTAGTAGGCGAATGTTCCGTGCGCGACGCAGAGAGCCTAGCTCCCGCTTTGAAAGCTTCAAATGGAACTGAATGAAACCAACTGAATCTGTAGCTACAGCAGCAGTCTAATATTTTAAAGTGTAAAACCAGAATACCTGAAGGAAGCAGGTGATGAACAGCAGAACCAATCTTTGTTTGGCTAGAATTCATACCGATTAGGGAAATAAAAAGGGAAAATGACGAAAACACATAAAAACCACCATTCTTTAGAAAAGATGTCACAAAAAATTGGCTCATGATTATTGTCGTACGTGTCCCTTGTAGTACCTTAATTTTTATGTTTACTTCGTATTTATGTGTGGTTCTCCAGCCATACAGCTTCGTAAATTCTTCAAAAGCACACGACAAACAGTCTTGCGAATACTCTGGAACCAACGTTCGTTTTTGAAAACATGGGCAGAGCTTATTCCACTTTCTGTACAACATAACGCAACTTTAAATTGCCTCAATGATTTCATAATGCATAATATGTAAATTCTGTTCTAGTATTATACGTACCTACTTGTGAATTTAAAAGAGGGACTCTAAATGTTTGCTCAGTGCCTCATATTGTCCTTCGTTGTTCGTATTTTATGAATAGCACTAGGAACAAAAAACGTTTACTTTTTGCCTATTCCAAGTGCCCATAAAATATGCATCATCGACGGAATAGAATTTTATTGTGATAAAAAAAACTTATTTACATTTTAAAATGTGATCTGAACCTTTAAAAAATCCATCTGTTTCCCGTAATCTTTTACTTTTATGCAACTACAGAAAAAATCTTGCCGTTGCCAGCATAGTTTGGTGTGTGCCTAACACGTGCATTGTGCAGGCTAACTTAAAACGGACATGAGCATTTTTTCTTTTAAAAATATTCAAATGGTCAAGGTCATCCGGGTCAGCGGGACAGATGTTCGAATAAAACGCTCGTTTATATATATTGCCCGATATATTGGTACGTGCTGCGTACGAAGCAACGAACAATGTCTAAGTTCATGTTTCATCATGATAAGAAATGCAATGCAAGACGTTTTCTTTGAATTCTTAGACCTAGAACGGAGTAATTTCTCCAACACTATTGCTACATTTAAGTTAATAAAACAATATATATGCGCGTTATTATGCAAACTACATAATAAAAAATTCTGACCTTCATGCCGATACCTACCACTGACAGGTTGGTGGCGCAGGTAGGTAAAAAATGATCAACAAAAAAACTAGTGTAAATCCTTTTAAAAAAATATGGCCAGACAAGTGCGTAAAAAACTTCATTCGTTTTTTATTGCTGCAAGCTCCCTCCCATTTTCCAATACCACATCCTCTTTATAACACTGATCATGGAGACCGTAAAAAAGCTTCATTTCAACAAGAAGGGTAGGAAGCCCAAACAACCCTCAGTAAAAAGTGATTGAATGATCAGTAGCTATCATAAAAAATCAAGCCACACTTTTGGGAGATTCAACGATAAAATCAGGCATCAGTCCGACATCATGCGTAAGAACGAACCCACTTCTCTTTTTAACAAGCTTTCACTCGGCTTACTCTTGCCTACTTAGAATAGGATGTTAGGTTTGAATTTTTATGCAACTTTTTAGTGCTTAATAGATGAGATCTGAATATTACTGGAAAGTCGACAAAAAAACAGAGCCCTTCATATGCCTTTTTTGTCTTCGATTCCGTATAATCTATGCTTCCAAATCTCAACCCCAGTACCCTCTTTCTGTACTCGTGACTGCAGCACGGCTGTGTTGCATGTACATTTTGATTCCACTGTTTTGGTAAAAACGGTCTATCATCACCGAATAAAAAATCCTCAAAAAAAATCTGGAAAAATCTTCATAAAACGTATCTACTATGAACCACGAGTCAAAACCAAATGTTGGGACCCCAGCAGTAGTAAATCGATTTTTCCTTTCCATTTAAAAACTGAGGACCTATAAAAGAAACCTTTTTTATTAAACTTTTACGTTTTACCCCTCCGTAAGTCTTTGAATGAAATCTTTTTTATTCCTATTGTGATAGCTTTTAGTATATAAAAAATATAATAAAAAGAGTGATAAGGGAGAATGTTTAATAAACGCTCGTATATTTAGAGATATCTAAATCTCGAGATCTGTTTTTGCTCATGTAATCCTGATTTTTTATCTGACAATAAGGAGATTACATTTTTCATACACGGATTTTTTATTCATGTAATCATAAAAAACGCGTGAAGTCTTATCCTCTAAGATCCATTCACAATTTGAAGTGCGCCTATTATTTGTTGCTCCCTTTTTCGGAGATACAATTAAATCAGCTATACGCTGGCAGCATGCAGCTAATAATAGAGCGGTTAAGGAACATGTAATCTAAGAGTCTTTTATGGATAAAATTACTGTTTTTAAGGCTCCCCATATTTATAATGTTTTTTATTATGGCAGAACGCGTGGCTTTTGTCGTCTGATCCCATTTTAGTTTTTTAGCGATGAAAGGAGATATAACTCGAGTTTTTTTACAGTCCATGCTATAAACAAATTAGGGAATCATTTGTAGCAACAATATAAATAATACCTGTGCTTTATAAAAGGACACACCTAAAACTTGATTAAAAAGTCTGCTAATTCGCCGACAGAAAGAGCAGGGGTGAAATAGTCATGCCCCTTCAATAGACTAACTTAAGCCAACCGAAAAACAGGCTTCTTTTCTTTGGGGTTGCATGCTCCACTTTGACATTAAATACCTCTGGTGAGTATATATGCTAATGATATGCTGTTACCAAAATTTTATTGACACCAAGAAAATCAAATTTTACAAGAGCCCTTAATGAAAACATTTCGCACCTGATATATCTGCATTAAATTAACCTAGGTACTTGTTTCGGATCCAATTAAAAATTTCTGATAATAACTGCTTGTTCATGATTTTAAATAAACGAAGAAACATTGGGATTGGAAATAAAAATAGTCTTTTTATAATTTAAAAAAAGATAGCTTACCAGTGAAGCTGGCGGTTATTCTTGTCGACTTCCGAGATAATCACTTGTAAATTGACGTGAGCGCGATGGATGTCAATGAACAACAATTGAAGAGTCAAGAGAGTTGAAATGTAAAGTTCGTCATTGCAGCACGCAAGTAATAATAACATTTCACGGTGATTTTTAATTAGAAGCAGTTAACTTCATAGTTTCGCACAAAATCGTTGTCAGCCACAAAGTACTTGCATAATTAATTAAGTCCTTAAACCCTGTTAAATTATACTTTCATTTTCCTTGAATTTTTCACTCTGAAATACGCAATATGCTAATTATAGACTAAAACGTTGAAAAAAGGAATTTCTGAGTTAGCAGGTTCACGGTAAAAAAATAAAATACAGGCAATGTAGAAAAGTCAAACTCGACCAAAAAAAAACTACGACAGATCTTTGGACCGCACGGTCTGGCGGATGGTGGTCGAATGAAAGTTTTCAGGAAAGAAACAGGCTGTGTTGTTGTTGTCTAAAATCTAAAAGCATGTGCATACATGCAGCCAACGAAGACGAAAGCACTCGGTTCGTTGGTTCTTGTACGCGTTCATGTCATGTCTTTTCTTGCTTGTTCTTTTCCTACCTTGGTAAATTGCATTGCGTAGCAGTTCTTCTTTTGTGTTTTGCCTTTGCCTTCGTCGCCCTTGCAGTTGCAGATCGATCACCGTTTTTTAGTTTCAAATCTGTATTATGCAAATACAAGTTCAAGAAAAAAATGAAGTTCATAAGATGAGGAATGCCGGAATCATACAATTTCTCTCGGAGTTTATGCAAAAGATCTGAGTATGGACAAAATACCTCTTCAAATTCCACAATTATTCATCGTCTGTAATCTTTTTATACGTGCTATCGATGCAAGCACTAGCGTACATAATATGGATTTAGGACACTTGACGGTCGCTTCAGCTGCCATTTTAAGTTACCTTACCTAATACATATAGGTAAATTCGAAAAGGCTATCTCAAAAAATACCGCCATTTTCCTCATGTAAAGCATCAGTGATTTTCAAAATTCTCAGGGGGTATTTTTGACGAAATATTATTTAGATTACCTATATCATAAATGAACTCCTTAAATCATATGTAGTTGCTACCATCCCTGCTTTTAACATTGAAATAGAAATTAAAACTTTTTTTTCTGTTTTCGTCCACTGTTCCGTAATCTCTCTTTTATCGCAAAAAAAAACCTTTTCATAGTTAAATTTACTCCTCCTCTGTATGTTGCGACAGTTGACGCTAATGCAAATGACTCATTTTCCCGACTCCTAATTGCTTACAACTGAATACTATAATTCCTCCGCAAAGTCAACAGTAGATAATGAGATCGAATGCATCACGTCATTCTGTTTGCCATATGAGAGGTAAGATGGAAATTTACTTACCTACGCCGGTAATGGATAAGCGTTTTTTTGTTAAGTTCCATTCGCACTTCCTTGATAAACAAGAATCAATGCGACTTGATAAGACTTTGGTCAAGACTATGCGAAACTTCCTGTTGGAGAATATTAGCTTTGCATTAGTGAATAAAAAGTGAATAAATGTTCATTAGTTGATAAAAAATCCATCGGAAAATAAAATTACACGCATGAATAATTGAAATATTAATAAAAATCGTGGTGACGATGATTGACAATAAACGAGTTGAAAACATGTTGAAAATGAAAATAAATAATGATTACAAATCAAATAATTTTAATTGATTTATAAATTGGATTGTTTTGCACCTAGTAAAATAAACAACGGCAATTTTTCGGTTGAGGTAATACTGCTACAATCGACGTTTGAAAATCAGTTAAAATGAGACTCTCTCAAGCTTCTCCATAATTCTACGATGTTATATCATTTAATGCTCAGAGAATGAACTCTGGAAGAAATGGTCGTTGACGATGATTGACAATAAACGAGTTGAAAACATGTTGAAAATGAAAATAAATAATGATTACAAATCAAATAATTTTAATTATTGATTTATAAATTGGATTGTTTTGCACCTAGTAAAATAAACAACGGCAATTTTTCGGTTGAGCTGAGGTAATACTGCTACAATCGGCGTTTGAAAATCAGTTAAAATGTTTAGAAATGCGACTCTCTCAAGCTTCTCCATAATTCTACGATGTTATATCATTTAATGCTCAGAGAATGAACTCTGGAAGAAATGGTCGTGTTCCATCGACTCTGAATCGGATACAATGGAATGACAATGAAAGCCATTATATCACGCGATCGATGCATTATGGCTTCCTTTTCATTTTCCGGCGACTTCATAGTTGTATATGTACTAGTTCACAACTTCAACTTGCTTGACATCAAAAACAGGGAACAGTTCCCCTCAACAGAACAGCTTGGTCAATTTTTTACTTAAATCGTAATTTTATGCGATGCAAATTCATAAGCCACTCTGTCTTCTTTTCTCCTCCTTCAGTTTATCCTGATGAATCCGATTTTTTAGATCATTTTAGTGGAAAAGCTCTTCTCAATTTAATGACTTCACATATGGGAATATAGCCGGGCTGGAACTATTTAAACAGTTTTCCCATCTCTGGATATTATTACCAATGGTCGCATGTAGCTACATATAAATCGAAATCGTTTAAGCCTAGAAAATTCTCGACTAGCCAAACTATAGCTGCCTCCCCCGTTTTTTAAGTTCCTTCTGGAGGTCCATAGATTTTTTTATTTTCCGTTCTGAAACTTCCCCTCCTGAATTATTAGGCTGTATCATCATCGTTTTCCCTATTTTGACTAGCTGCACCCTCCTTTGGATTCGAGATCTGCCATTACAGTAAAGTGAAGAATTTATTCCTATCTCTAACCAAGCATTTCTATTGTCCAAAAATAACCATAATTCTTTTTTATGGAGGAAATCATGAAATTGGATGAAATAATAGTCGAAGAAATGAAACATGGTTGTTCGCATTCACATGGTCATTATAAAGAGCAGTGGCCATGTATATTCAGAAATTTCACAATCTAGATCCAAACTAAAAGAACAAAGGCATGTGGATAATCAGAACGATATTGATTTTCTATCAGATCGATTAAAATTTGACAGTCTTAAGCGTCAGCAAACATCGTACTTAAATACTTTAAACATTACTTTGAACGTAGTAATGATGTAGCAAAATTGAACTGAATACTTTCTCACGCTTCCTTTCCCCACAATTTATGCATGTACTTACACTCACTTAATAATGCACAACATAAATAATTATCTACCTACCTGGGTGTAAACTATGTACATGTAGGTACTAAAAATATTTAAGAGGCTTAAGAGTACCTGTCTTAATTCCACTGTGTGAAGGTTTACAGGGGGAATGAAACTCCCCCCAATAGAAATTGGATACTTTTGTGCAACCCATCGTAATAGAAAATGTTCAAAGCATCATGTATACAACGAATAATCCTCAGAAAACTATGTAAATTGGTAGTAATCCTCATGCATAAGAAATTAGTTTTGATCAGATTAAGTATGCTTTACGTTGATAATTTGAACTGTTGCTTGTAATGTAAAGTGACTTTTTCCGCAAAAATCGTTTGCATCTACATGTCTAGTTGAATACGGAACACCTTCGTCTTAATAAAACCGTCTTTCCTTGACCACAATAGAAATCCAGCAGCATGTCCATGCTGTCCCTGTTTCTGGTCTTTATGCCATTTTCCGTCTTTGTAATGCATGCATGTACTTATGCTGAAAATTTTTCACCTTTGAAACATATCACGTTATTGTACAGTTTACAATACATTTCTCTGTCAATTGTGTTGCTGGAACTATATAATGTGTATGTATCACACTGCATGATAATCAAACATTCCATCTTCACTGCAATTTATTCTGATGATTTTTATTAAACTCCATAAAATAAACCACTCTCAAGTAAAAAAAACCTTGTTTCAGCAATTCAAGAGACGTTTTATATCCCAGATATCGAAAAAATAGGAATTCTGTGTTTTGAATAAAAGTGTATTCGGTAAGCGATGGAATGTGGCAAATATACTACTACCACTACCTACCTATGTTTATTTTCAAATTAAAAAAAACTATTGAATGATCGTTTGGCATGAGCCAAGTTCTAGAGTCTCTTCTCTTGGCTTTATCCGCCTCAGCGTGGACAGACAAAAATGTCTCATCTTAGAGAGCGACCTAAGTAAATAAATATGATAATATTTTCCCCGAAACTACTACCCTAAAAATCTTGAAACCCACGACATCAGTCGTTTTCATCATGCAAGTTTATGGAGGGTAGATCTTGACCTCATCTGCTTCTTTTGCATTGAGACGAGAGGAAAGAAAAATGTCATGGTTCGTCAAATTGCTCGGCATGTGTTCTGTTCTGCTGTAGATTCTGTGATGACTTACTTTTAGCTCAACATGATTTTTTACAGATTATTACCTTCATTGCTTTTTTGCTGTAAAGAAGTAATGTATCTATATTTAACTACATGTACGTACTTCCGCGTGGATCCTATGTCACAAAGAAACCTTAGCACATGACTTCAGCTACCTATATTGTTTCAACAACTCAACGACAGTCATCATCAGCCTATGGTTTACTGGAACAGATTTTAAGTGTTTTTAAATGTTCAGAGACAAACGACCCGTTGTGATCATGCTGCTTACCACTAATCATGATGACAAAAGTTCAAGTTCAATAATCCCGGATTGAGTAACATAACACACAATCTCGTGCAGCTGTCTTTGCACTGACGGAACTTCATGTTCGTGATGCTTGAAATAGGATCTAAATGTTTTTTCAAGGTATACATGAAACACAGATTTCTTTAAGTCTACACAAACACAACTTCTTTCTTCCGTAAAAGCAAGTCGTGCTTCGGTATTCGATATATTGCTTTATCATTATCATTATAGAGATGCAATATTTGTATGAAAAAAATTCTTAAATACCTGCGATTTGAAGATAAGTTTTACAGAAATATATTAAAAATGGTATTTTAAAATTGTCAAATGACGTTATCGGGATTTTGCCTTTTTAGGCTTGCTTTTAAATTGAGACGTGCTCAACACAAAAGTGTTGTGTAATCCCAGAACCCCTGGTTAGCCAAACCCAGGATCTCGTTTTCAACCAGGATTTTGAGATAATCTCTATGTGAATCTTTCCAGGTGCTTTAACCGAGGATTAGGTGGCATGCTGGCTTTTTGTGTGGGTGTAGTATGTACTCGCCACATCACCGTTTCAAGCTTATCAGAAATCATCATCAAATGATATTTTTTATTCCAATCAACCTATGTATCTCAAATCAATGACAATTTTTAAAAAATGTCTGGATACAGTTGCTGTGTTTAAAAACATGAGTTACAAATCGAATATTTCACAATACATAATTGTAAGTCTACCTCTTAAGAGGAAAAGATAATTAATGTTCCCTTTCACCGTATTGGTTACCTATGCTGAATAAAAAACAATGTTTCCAAAAATTCAAGTGAATTTTTCATGAACGCCGGA
>JAHZNI010002389.1:0-28189 GCA_027744415.1 Seira ritae | reverse complement strand
TTCTCAGACCAATGTAATTTTTCGGATAATAACCAGTAGCCCGTATGTTAATTAAGGAATTTATGCTGATTTAAACCAACTCCATTGCGTTTCTTTTGGCCGGAAATTTCTTAAGATTACCGGAACTTCGTGTTATTACTTGTAATGTGCTATGAATTAGACCCAGAATATTCTAATTAATTAATCCAATTAAGACATTTAAAGAGATTGTACGGGGACAATCAAGGCATTGCATTGTATGGTGTTTATAGATGCTACTGATCGTCAAGTAGTGTAAGTAGGGTGGTACTGATATTGAAGATATCTTGTTGCGGTTCGGCTTCATAATGAATTAAAGAAAAAGGAAGTGAAAGTGTAGTAAAGATCTAGCTGAAGTATATATTTATGCTGTAAATATAAAAATGCTTGAATAAAAAAGGAAAAAACTAAATAGATTTCGAATCCTAATTGAATATCTTTATTTTCCGAACGTGAAACCAATTGATTAAATTCACCCACATTAAATTTTCCATGAGATGAGAATAGATAAAGTTACAATTACTTAGAAAAGAATGAACAGTACGGTTGAAGATACAAAGGAATAACAAAACGCTACCAAATGACAACAGAGCTAATAATAATATGTGGTGGCTTGGTTCCACTAACAGCACAACTGACAATCAGATTCTCTTCACTGCTCCTGGAAAAATTCCTTGCTTGCATCCACGCTTGGCTTGATGGTCTTCTGTCCTGGTTTCCAGCCAGCGGGGCAAACTGAGATCAACACACAAACGTATTATGTTGAGTTAACAGGTTGACCTTGGCGACATAATATATTCCCATTCCCTTGTTCCATTTGACATTAATTCAGTAACTCACCTTCGCCATATTTGTCGGTGAACTGGAATGCCTGAACCAAACGCAAAGTCTCGTCGACGGAGCGCCCAACCGGCAAGTCATTGATGGTGATTTGACGCAAGTTTTGTTTGTTGTCGATGATGAAGAGACCACGGTAGGCGATGCCAGCATCATCCTTGTAGACCCCGTAAGCTTTCGCGATGTCGCCAGTCTTATCGGCAAGAAGTGGAATGTCCATCTTTCCCAAACCTCCTTGCTTGCGTGGAGTGTTAACCCTGTAACGTTTCATAAGTCACAAGGATTATCGAGTTGTTGTGACGACAACCTCATCTCAATTACATGGGATTTGTAGTGAAAATAATATATAAAAATTACCAAGCCAAGTGAGAGAAATGAGAGTCTGTAGAGGCAGCCACAATTTCACAGTCGATCTTTCGGAATTCATCAACACGGTCCGAGAAGGCAATTATCTCAGTTGGACACACAAACGTGCTAAAAAATAATGCAAGAAATGAACATTAAATTCGAACACTTCATTTTTATTTATTTATTTATTCAATACAAGGGGAGCCCAGCTCATGTTGGCAATTTCTTCCCCAGGTTCATTCGACGATGATTTAATAAAAATTTACTCACAAGTCCAAAGGATAGAAGAAGAAAACCAGGTACTTTCCTTTGTAATCATCCAAGCTGATCTCCTTGAATTGGCCGTCGACAACAGCAGTTCCGCTGAAGCGCGGAGCAGGTTTCGTGAGTTTCAAATCTCCCAAAGACATTTTTCGAATGAAGTTTATTGGCTGCAATTCAAACAATAATTCCAAAGTTTTTATTATAACTTCACGGATAGTAATAATTAATTCACTCAAACATTTTTATAAAGCACACGAAAAAAATCACGAAAAACGGAAAAAAGGCTTACACTCCTCATTAAATAATACTTCTAGTACTAAAAAACCCCGTCCTATTGAACTGAACTACGCAGGTAGTAAACAGTAGCCACAAAACTAAGTATGGAATTATTTTCTTCAAATTATGTTATTGCAGCTATGTATTTTAACTATTTTTATGTTGAATGAGGTCATGATGCTATTCCTTGGGTCTAGGTGAAGTTCACAGGCGAGATAGTGACCCTTGATTTATTGTCCGGTTTGTCATTAGCAGTAGCGCTAGGCGCTGCATCGGAATATTGGAAAAAGCTGGAGCCAAAGTCAGTTCCAGTGCTCTTGGTCAAAATGCTCCCACTTGTGTCAAGAAAGCTAGTAAGCTGGTTGTTGTTATTCATCGTGGTGACCGCATTGGGTCCCACTTTCTTCAAAGGCAACAACTTTTTAACGAATCCACCACCAGCGCCACCATTACTTATTGTATCCGACGAGATCACGGGTGGAATGCTAGCGTCGTCATTCTTTTTTGACAGAATTTTACCCATGGCCCAGAACCAAGCAAGGACATATAGGACTGTTTTAAATAGAAAAAACTGATACGACGTGACGGTGAAGGAAATTATTTCGAATCAAGACCCGAACAATGAGAGAGTTCAAAAAAGACTGAGGTAGAAAAGAAAGACTATACTTCCTCTTAATTCTCTCCTCTCATAAAAGTTAATGACATGAAAGCGTCACTCGACATCATCGACTCCGAGCTGAACTGAGCAGTAATATAATATGGTCTACCGAAACAGGAGAAAAACAATGGGAGCGATGATATTACAAATACATAGGTAAGGGCTTATTAAACAAAACTGTTATATTTGGGAAACATGCCTTCACGCTGAATTATTACATAAAATGGGAGAGTGGTAGAGTAGACAGGACAGCCAATAGTAGAAAATCAAAAAGTGCTCAGTTTCGGACATGGCTATCACTGTCCAAAAAGTAAAACAACTTGTATTGGGGAAACATTAAAAATCTCATTCATTTTGCATGGAGAACTTTTGCATGCTCCCAGCAGTATGTAGTTCATCGAAGAAGGCTTCATAAATTTTTAATTTGACTTTCTCAGAAAATTGAAGCTTGTAGCGTATGTATAAGAGGGAGGGCACGGACAGTACTCATACAAAATAAAATAGAGGAAAATGGAATGTTTTAAAGTGGAATCAGTACGACGCAACACAGAAAGTTATTTAACTATTGTAGCTCTTGCTTCCAGAACAATTCTATAAAGGTTCAGGGCTCGCTCCACTTTCTTCGACCTTATATCACCGGTATAAATAAAGTAACCTTTCTCACAACCAATTCTTATAATGTATTTACATTTATTCACAAAAAAATAATAGAAATGAAGACGGTGGTATCGGGTTTACGAAAATATTTTGATATGCAAATGGACTTGGCAAAATAATATAATATCCTTCATACATTCACCATCCGTCATTATTCGCGTCATGACTATGATGGCGCCTGATCATCCATCCTGTCCTTTTTTACTTATTTATGAAATCAACATCACCAGCTAGTGGATATATCGTGTTTTGGAAATTATGGTTTATGAGTTATGCAGGAAATCGATCGACGATTGTTTTGATTATGATTACTAAATTGCCAATATGCTTTGAAAAATTTAATCGCCTCCCAAGACAATTGCGGTGAGGGGTCCCATGAGCTAAAAATGCCGGCGGTTACCAGCTTACCCTACGCCAAAATCGCCGCTGAGCGAGCTAAACAAAGTCCCGAGAAATGATATAATTGCAGTTACTCCGGCGGCATTGGCCTCCTTAGTAATAAATAATAATAGTAAGACCAAACACTAACCGAATAATTACATAATTTAGGAAGTTCATTTTGGATTGAAACTACCGGCAGGATAAATCAAGGATAAAAACATATTTTATGAAAGTATGTAGTACTAGTACTGACTGAGTGACTTACATCAGCAGTCACACTATTGTCATGCAAAATAGAGATGAAAAACATGCGGATTCGTTTAAATTAAATGCTGCCAATCAGAAATAACTACGACTTGTCAATGTATGGACATAGGATTCCCAGGGTCAAGCTAATTTAACACGGATAGAAAAAATTTCATTCTAAATCCTAACCAGACCTTCCAGAATAATCCCATTCAGCCATCCATCATCATCATCATTATCAACATTTCCATACAATACCGTGAACTATAGGACAAGGAGCAGAAATTACAAAATACATTCCTGGATAGCTCTGGAAAGAGTTTTCCCACAGGAAAAAAATATTGGCGAGCACGAGACGATTTAACGTCAGCAGTAGTAGGATTTTAGTAGATGGAAAGCATGGGGAATAGTATAGCTATCTAAAGGTCTAAAGTATAATATATGTTACGCCGAGCCAGACAAACAATTTCAGGCAGGCATGTTTTTACTGGATAACTTGATATTATTGATATTTATAAGTAATGACTCTGTTCTGGCTAATTACATTTTTTGCCGTCATGTGTGCCTTGTTTGATGTACCGCACTACTGCACGGCACAAGCACTATGATTATGAAGCCATGCCATGTCATGCCCCCCAAAACAACCATGATAATGGTGATGGTCAACCGAGTAGACTAGATAATGAAAAAAGTAATTAAACCCTGGAATTTTTAGTGTGATGACTTTGAAAACCTGGGTAATTAATGAAGAAATGTGTAGAGGTAAGCAAAGGATATTTATAAAGATGAAAGAAGGAAGAGAAAACTTTAATCAGCTCATGCGTGTAAGTCAAATTTTAAAAAGACAATGTTATTATGTATCTTTATCATCATAATTAAAAATCTGCGTCCGCTTACCCCGCCGTTATTACAAGCTGCGAAAAAATTGGTGGCCCGAAACCCGAAGCGACCAACCCGTCCCAACATTTTTTTAAAGAAGTGAGTTGAGAGAGCCAATAAAAAGAAAAAGATGGCACAATAGCTCAATCAAACTTTACTTTGCTTAAAAATTCAAAATTAAATAGAGCTGCAGCACTGTCAAAAATCGAAAAAAGCAAAAGTTTTGTTTATGGTTTAAAATTTACCTAACCGTAACCAGCCCACCTACAAATATGCAATTATTTAAATATCCCCACTTCGAAATTATGTAAATTGTCGTAAGCCGTACACAACGTGTAAGCTGATTCTTTGACTTCAAATGAAAGGAATGAACTAAGACAACTATAGATTAATTTGACTTACCGGCGGCTGCGGTGAAATCAAGAATTATCCGGCGTCCGGGCTGGCAAGATACTTAAATCACGAATCTTCCGGCAACAATAATGAATCGGACCAGGTAAAATGTTAATTTTGAGAATTTCACTGTCTGTCCTTGAAAATTGAAAAGTTCTCCGTCAACCGAACAAAAGGAAATTCAGACTCGCACTGAATATCAAAATTTATGCGATGGAGTTGAAGATGAAGTTGAGCGAGTCCAGCGAGCATAGAGTTGGAAGTTGGAATGGAATGGAATATGAAAAAATGCAACAAGATCAATGCATTGATAGCGATAGCACCTACTATGTATAAATACATATACATAATATAGGTAAGTACATCACCTCATTACCTATCTGATATCATTACTTTTTTACGCTCGCTCTAGATTCTAGAGTCTAGAAACAAAACGCTGATATGATGATAGAATGATGAATTGATGCATGTAGTATTTACATGATAGAAAATTTTCTATCATGGTATTTATGAAGCAAAGAAGGGCAATAATTTCGCTGAAAAAAATATTCGTGGAGTTCTAGTACATATTGTGGAGTATATATAGTGGAGTGGAGGACTTTTCACGAGGAAAAAGCATGGACAGAATGCGAAAAAGTACTCCGGAAACTATATACCTACTATACTATATACATTATACAATATACATATGCCTAGTATAGTCCCATTTTTCGAAGGTTTGGCAATGCATGTATCGGCGTATAGCCTCCGAATGTGGACTGGACTGAACTGAAGTTGATTATTGTAACGCAATCGTAATTCGTGATCTGTAGACCTTTTGACATAGTAAACAACAAAGAAGAATGCGATGATGATGTACTATGATAAAATCTATAGAAATTGCATCATCAAATCATGCGGGAGCAGAATTAAAATGGTTGAGAAGTGCGTGCGCGGAGGCTGAACTGCTTATTATTTTGCCCCGTGTACTTCAGCATTTTTGAATTTTAAAGGCGCCAAGTCAAGTCAGTTCACAAGAAAATTTTTTTGTAGGAAGTTTGTTTTGGTTGTTGCGGTAGGAGTTTATTCAAGAGTTGATTAATCAAAGCTGAATTATTGTGAGCAAAATGTTTGCATTTCGCCAATTGCAACACCTCCGGGTGTCTACCCTATCGTTGATTAATCCTCAGGTGAGTGAATCCTTAATCACTGTTAATATAAATTGGCGATGCATGCATTAGGCTAGCGGTTTGAAACTTTGTTCTGCTGTTCACAACTTGACAGGTTCCTGTGTCAACGCTGCCAAGAGTGTCTGCAAAATGGCTATCCTTTGCAAGAGGGCCACAGCCGATACGTCTAGTAACGACAGTTTCAGGAGGAGCGAATAATGTCCAAGTTGCATCTAGAAAACTAGATAAATTAACTGGAGCATGGCTGTTGGGATGTGGAGGAATGTGCTTTGGAGCCGTTATTCTTGGTAAGAAGTTTTAGTGTGATTATGAATGACTGGTATTTTGTCAGAGGAGGATGACAGTGTTTCATTTGCATTTTGTTGCGTGTAGGTGG
This sequence comes from Seira ritae, assembly GCA_027744415.1. Classification (NCBI taxonomy): domain Eukaryota; kingdom Metazoa; phylum Arthropoda; class Collembola; order Entomobryomorpha; family Entomobryidae; genus Seira; species Seira ritae. The sequence goes on along the minus strand of JAHZNI010002389.1, from coordinate 21,687 downwards.
TGTCACTCGTCTGACTGAGTCGGGATTATCGATGGTGAGTTGGAAGCTATTTGGCGAGAAACCGCCACTCACAGAAGCGGATTGGGTAGCGGAATTCAAGCGATATCAAGAGTATCCCGAGTTTAAAATGTAAGTACGCATTAAGCCTTTATGATTTTGTAGTAAAATTAATTACGAAAAAATGTTTAAAGTTGCTAATGATAATGATAATAATTGACAAGCTTGACAAGTTGATTAATGGTGTCTATTTAAAAGTAAAAACAAGGACATCAGCCTGGAAGATTTCAAGAAGATTTGGAGAATGGAATATTTTCATCGAATGTGGGGTCGTTCGATTGGCGCCGTATTTTACATTCCGGCTGCGATAATGTGGAGCAGAGGTTATTTTTGCAAGGTGATGAAGAGACGTGTCGTCATATTGGGATCTCTATTGGCCTTTCAAGTAAGAACCTGTAAATTGAAAATGGGAAGATGAAGGCCCAATCTTTAACTTTCAAAATCTTGTCTTTATTTTCCATGTTAATGGTTTAATAAAATAGAACATGACTGTGTTGTTTTTACTATTCTATTTTGATTTATCATGTTCAAAACTCATTATTTATGAACTAGGGAATTGCAACATTTTCAACGATAATGGCATTGTGGGCGTTTTCAAGACGAGTTAAGCTCCCTAGTCGCGCAGCTATTGCAACAAATATCTTGGCTGTTGCCGCAATTGCTCAGGTATTTACCAATTTTATTCAAATATTTAGCTGAAAAAGTTAGCTATCAGTTGATTATTTCTACGTAGGTTACTTTGGGAATCGCTACACTTTTAACGTACGTGCCAACGCATCTTGCTGCTAGTCATCAAAGCGGATCTTTGATTCTTTTAAGCATAACAATGTGGTTAACTCATGAATTAAAACGCTTGCCTAAATAGCTGTGACTATATTTTTGTAGATAAAAAATACGTAATAAATAATTATTAAAATTTAATTCTAAGTTTACCAGTCTCATGTGCGTTGGAATTTTCTACTAGTATTTCTGGTGTCTATAGATTTCTCACCAAACGCTTTAAGATAACTGGCGACATTTTTCCAAAACATACTAATTGTGGATGTAATCGTCGTGTATTATTTTTACATACCTAAGCGATTACATATATTGTCACTCGCCCAAAAGCCAATCTATTCTGAAACTGAAAGCAAATTTTACCTGCGAGTCACTAACAAGTAATACTTTAGAAGTGTTACAACAGCTCTCCAAAAATGGGACAAAATATCATCCCCATCAAATTTTGCGCATTTTTCGAGTCTAGAAAAAGTTGCTGAAAAGTTTATATCCGATTGGTTTCATTGAGAAAACAAATAATAAATATGCTTCCATGTATTTTTACACTGGAGATTCCCCGAAATTACAAACGTGATCCAATCCGATATTAATAAATTATTTCTTAAATGCAAATATCATATTTTTATGCATATTTTAACTGTTATGATCACCTTTATTACAAAACTAACGAATAAAATTATGATTTGACTCATTAAAACCACTACATAATTAAGCATTGATTGTTTTTTGACTTTCTTGAAGGCATAGCAAACCTCCCTGTTTTCATACAAACCAAACAAAGTATAAGCTTTTCAGCAACTTTTTCTGGACTAAACAAATACGCAAAATTTGATGGTGATGAAATATTGTCTCATTTTTAAAAAGCTGTTGTAACACTTCTAAAGTAGTACTTGTAAGCAATCTCGGAAGAAAGTACTGAAATATTTTACCAGATCTTCGCAAATAAGGTTGATTGCCAGATCTTACTGTTTGTCCACGTCTTATGCACAATATAACATCTATATTATTATGCAATGCAACTTACATCCATAATAATAAATACATAATATTCCGTCTCTGTTGGACAATTCTTGAGCAATCGCAAAAGCTTGCGTATAGATGTCATCTCTGATCTTTTCTGGATTAATCTGTACAGTCTACAGGTAAAATGAAAGCCTACGAAACATACATACATAATACATAGTAACAGTAACAATGCTTCGCCTACCTACTACATGCATATTTCAATAGAAAGCAGACGCTTTCCATAAATCTGTCCAGAGAATGATGAATTGCTCTTTGAATTCTTAGAAGCATTGCATGTTTTGAAATAACTAATGACGGAAAACAAATATTTGTTGCAATTTTGTCATTCTTATTATTGCTTTCTCCATCACACCTTCGTATCTTGCATGTACCTTCCTAGCTTCCATTGTTTAGTTGCATTCCTTGGTTTGTTAGCCTAAATAATTGAGTCAAGGATAACGAATGATATGAACGGAACGTTTGCAATCCTATATTTCATCAATCAATTTGCCTTCGGCTTTTTTTATCAGAACCTGAATCTGATTTATAGATGTCAGGAAACAAAGATATCGAGATTACAATTTATTTCCGTCACGTTCATGCAACGCCAGCACCAAACTCACTTCGGCAAGTTTTTAGTGGCTGGTTGGTTTTTGCCGCTACGAAATAGTTACATTACATAGGTAGATTTATTCATATTATAAGTATTTCTTCTCGAGAACACTAAACATGAACGTATAATTAATTGGACTGTATAGTTGAAGTGGGAGCAAACAAGCGCGTGTGTTCATACTTCAAGCCTTTTCTTCTAATTTTTCATTAAGTTTATAAATATACCCTTCTAAATCTCTATATAAATCCATATTATGGAGTTGAAGTATGCAGCACAAGGCGTTATTATAGGATTCCCTCCCACTCCACTTTTTTCCATGACGTTCAGTTTTTCTAGATATTAAATTGCGGTCTAATAATGGAAAATAAATCCAAATCCATCGAAATAATGAAAGGTAGTTTGCAAGGAAGCAATGAGCTGTTGCAAGAATAAAGCATTACATGTCAATGGAGTAAAGTCCATGTCATGAATGAAACAGACCGAGAGTCAAGTCAACGCTGGACATGTTCTAAGTAAATCCAGTATGCCTAAATGATCATAATCACTGATGGTAAGTAAAAAAAAGCAGAGAAACTCAACAAATATAAGTTGTTTCGAGGAAAGGACCAACACTCGCCCACTACGGCCCTGCCGGAATTGAAAGTGGAAGTGAATATCATGTACTTTTCTTTTTGCTTCGCACATCATAATATATTAGGATAGAACGTGATATGTCGACTTTTATCTGCCGTTTAAGGCGGATTTCCCAATCCCCGTTATCATATGAATCCAAGTCATACGGATCTGGTTGAACTGACTTCTGTGAACAATAAAAATGATTCCTTGGGTTTAAGCTGTGGTTTTTGCAGTCCAAATAACAAATACTTGCTCAAAGTTTTTACTTTGCATTCTGGATTACTCATGCATTTAACGATCAGAAAAGCAAACACCAGATCATCAGCATCAGCATCACTACGAAAGGCAAATGGTATGAAAAGAGCAAAAAAGAAGAGAACATCAGATCTAAAATGCAAAAAAGTGATTTCATACGTATATTATATACGTATGCGTACATGCATAATATGTGTCTGGAAATCCTAAAAGGGGATTAGTGAGAATGAGGGTGATAAGGGTGAACGACAACAATTACCGTTGCACCGATTTCATTGCATTAGCCTCTGCCGAAGCTCAAATCTAATGGAAGGGAAAAAATGGCCACTTTACGAGAATTTTTTTTCACCCAGAATTTTTCACTGGGCGAAAATCCTCTTTTCGTAATGGTGAAGCAATAAACTTTTCTCCTTTAATTCGTTTGAATTATCCATTTCACTTCACATATTCTTTGGCGAACGACTACCATCGCGTTTATTATTCGCAAATGTAGTCGAGTTTTATGGGTGACGTCTTTTGAAGCTCTAATTTTTTTCCATACTTCAAATAAAAAGCTGGAGGTAATTCCTGGAAAATGTAATGCTCATCGTCCTAAATGACATTTGCGGTTGTTCCGCACAGGTAACTATATTATCATCTCCTCTAATGCTCTAGACGTCAAGACGTAATAATCATCAAAATACGTAGGCATTATACATAAACATGAAATGTAGAACAGAATAATATGCTATTCTTTTAGAACACAACAATATGTTCACAATCAAGGGGGACACAATTGTTCAAGTAGCTTAATTCTCACAGAAAAAATCCGGTTGTAAGTAGCATCAAAAAATAATATCAAACTAATGATGTAAGATGATTACCTTTCTGAGAGCAAAAAATGATTGAGTTTTAGTTACTCGTAAGTCGTATAAGCCTATTAGGTTACGATTTGATGAGCAGTATTTTAACTGAGGTGAGCGTGGCATGAGCATTTTGCAAAACGAGTGGGAAGTTTTTTCCTTGTCCCTGAAGTAAGTAGTTCGTCTTTCCAGGAGCAATTACAGTGATAATGATTACATGGAATAAATAGCGGAACAGCAAAAACTCAAGGTGATCTGGAAGCACATGCCAAACTTAGTTTTCATTTCAACGCTATCCAAGTCCCAATACAGGCATTGAGCATCTAGTTATGTACATTTGAAATTAAGTGAAATAATTGTAAAACTAGCCATTTTTGAAACATGAGGGAGCAGTATTGAATGCTTGGAAAATTAATGATACGTTGTAATCTCCCGTATAAAACAAAATTTCTTTTGAATTTTTGTGCACTGTACTTTCAATTCTCAAAACCCTTTTCTTATTTCTTTTTCTAAAAAGTACGGTGCCCCATGCATGTGTACAGCATCCAATTTCCCGTTGCAATCTAGAGACAATACGCAACATAAATGAAAAAAGCAAAACTATTTTTTTCATCCTCCTCTGCTGATTCGAAAGAAAGGATGGTAGATGATAAAAGCTAGTAAATCTCATGGTCAAGTCGAAGTCGGTGAAATGAGCAGACGGTTCATTCGTTCAGGTAAAAGTATAGTGCAAGCGTATGGGGAAAGTTGTTCCAGAATACAAAATTACTTTTAGACGTCCATGCATTAGATCGAGAATGGGAGACCGAATTTTTAAAGGATGTGGTAAGGCATAAAGACTGTGTTTTTTTAGACAGAAAAAGGAATCCAGTTTTAGAGGCAACACTAACACATTATTCCCATTTCATTTTGCAAAGACGAAATAGGTACGTACATGTCTATTTGGCGAAGAGGAGAAAACAGAATGTTTGGACCATTTAAAAAAAAAGCAGAGGAACGAGGTAGCAGAAAAAGAGGCTCGTTTCAACTCCTGCTCGAGAAAGTGGCCTGGCCAGCTTAAAGAGCGCTGTTTTCTCAGGAAAGTCATGCAGACAGAGTTGGGTAAGCAAGTGAAAAACAAGTGACGAGCTGCCGTCAACTCATTCGCTTTTGTGCGCTCAGCCAGATCGCATCATTATTTTGTGTGCCTCCCAGAAAGAAAAACGAACAAAGAGACGAAGTTTCACAGCATTTTTATTAAATCATGTTATCCCTATCGTCTTCGTCATCCGTGCTCTAGCCCATACAGTAGATAGGGAAGGGAAAAGGAGGCAAAGGATAGAATATAAGATTCTATGCAAGTTTTCCGCAACATCAATATTTCCCACTAAAGTGTCCTGCCGTAGTGTTTTCATTTTTGCACATTTTTGCCGAAAGAATAGGAGACAAAAAACCTTTTGTTTTGATTGCTTTCATCGTTACTCTGAACAGTGCCAAGGTAGAGCAGAGAAGGGAGAAAAGTTTATTCATTTGTGGAATTAAAGGCGTCAACCCGAAAAGAGACTGTCTTTATCTCCTCGGAAAATTGCTATTTCACAAGGTAATAATTTCTTTTCCTTACCTTCATTAATGCAAACAAAAAATGCTTTGGGAAAGCCTTTAAAATAAAACCTGGCCATCCATACCTACATTTCTACTTTCAGCTTCCGTTTAATTGACGCACTCTTAAAGAAAGATGGAGAAAAGTTTATACGCAAATATAATGTGTTTGGTAGGAAAAACAAATCACTTGAAAGTGAAACTCTCTGTGAGGAAAATAACTCTCTTTTGCATAGTTCTTAGTAAATAGAGGAATGTTTGGAATGGTATCTTCCACTCTATTTGATATTTGGAGGAATTCGAAGTTTTATTTGTTTAATAGAATTTCTTATAAATTAAGTTAAGACGGTGAGTATTTTTGCAAAGTCTTTCTCCAAAGATAATCAGCAGAAGAGAAAAGGCACACAACGAATCTAATTGAGGATCCTATCCATGCATCTAGAGCTTAAATATTTCGGGTGTGCGATGACAGGAAGAGATAATATTGTTTTCGATGCTGTGTTTCTGGAACAATGGAACTGCTCCGTCATTTTCTTTCAGAGTTGCCCCTCTCGAAAACTCATGTATGCAAAGATGCTCTTCACCACGGAAGAAATCACACATATGCATCCCTGTTTTCTTCTTACCTAGAGCGCCCAGATTACAAGCTCTTTTATAAATTACTGCTAAAATTATTTGAATTTATCATGGAAAACTTACTGGCACAGTTTTCGCAATCTTTTCAAGCCCGCACTGTTTGAAAAGGAGGAGGGCAGCAAACATATTACACAGACGGGCAGGGAAGACAAACTAAAAATTTGCATATTATTCTTTCCACTTGCCGCAAAAAAATCGCCCAGCTTTCAGCCTTCTTGATTTTGATGACTTTTTCGAGGACTCATGAGTCACTCTCACGTTATGTTGCTCCTTGCTTGTATAGTTGATCCGCGTATTATAGTAAAGTAGGAGAGAAATTTCTTATCCAGATCACGCCACCACACCACTACCTTATTGTCACTGTCACACTTAGAGTCAAACAGAAAAATCTAGCATTCTGCCCATTATACCAACACATATGTATTTTACTTATGCTTCAAAAATGCAAAGAATTGTAATTTTAAGTTTCTCCATTTTACAACTCCATGCAGCATGTTGACATCCCCATCACTTCTTCTTCCGCTACTATCACGTGTTTTTAATTCTTCCTCAACCAAACTCGAAATGTGACTGTGCGACCAGAGGGCCATGGGGAGGCAAACGGATTCATTTGTTTGAAAACTGTTTTCTTTGGGAAGATCGAGCGGATTTGGTCTTATTCAAAATTCAGAGAAAATATTTTTTGAGAGTACAGAAGAGGACTCGTGCTTGCACCACTTCCTCCATAATCATATAAAACGAATAGAGCGTCCGTATAAATAAATCCGTCGTTTCTTTTTGGATTACACGTTTTTACGACTCCGTTGGGGCAACTAAGTATATATGTATATCTCATACTCGAGCTCTATTTTTATTTTCAATGTAAATAGAAGAAAAAAACGTTGGGATATTTGAATTTAGTCAACCGACTCACTTTGATATTTACGATTGGAAAGGAGGAAGTTAAGTGAAAAAAGAGGACACATTTCAGAACTGTGATAAAAAGTCTTGATCTAAGAGATTCCTCTCTTTTTCTTGCACATTTCTCAGTCGACATTACATTCTCTCCATTTGTCGACCTCCAGGAAAAACATGCAAGATAAGGTAGCATGTGCAAGTGTGTCGTCGTCTACGTCTTCCTCAAGTCAAGCAATGGTAATAAGGTAGAGTCCTCATGAAAAAAAGTGAAAGGAAAACGGAAAGGAGAAGCAACAGCATTAGCACAATTGGAAGAACCCAAAAAAGTCATGTAAGAAAGCAAAAATATGTACAGGAGGCTCTTTGATCTGCTCATCCAGACGAGCAAAAGTTAGGCCAGGGAGTAGAAGAAGAGTTTCTCTTCTTATTCGAATTAAAGGCATCGACTCCACTGGACTGGATAAAATTACTCTTTTTGTCTTGCTGTGTGGAAGCAACATAAGAATAATAAAATATAGAGATCTGGATTCTGCTAAGCAACGATGTATTTAGGTTACATGTAAGTCGAGGGGTACAACCTTTTTTATACTGTTTCTGTTTCCATGATGATGAAAAGTACTCGCGATAATAAGTTGGGAACACCACCAGCAAAGATTCTAGCAAGTAATATCTATTCTAATTCATCGGGAGTAATCTCATGGAAATACAATATTTGATATGCATGCATGCGCCAATATTACATGCGTCTTTGAGTTTTTGCAAAGGAGACAGACGCATTGCCCAAAGATAAAACTCCAACGTATGCATGTAGCTCTGATTCAACGGTGTATGAATTAATTAAAAAAAGACCCAAGAATTTCAGCATAGACAAGACAAGGATGATATTATGATATGGGGTTCAGAGATGAGTTACAAGTAGTAAAAAAAATGCTAGAATTTCAGTCCATAATTTTCATATTATCTAATTTTTCGGAAGAGGACTTCTTTCATGAATTTTTTGCTTGAATATTATAATTTTGACAAACAAAGAGCATGTTGGCATGCATGCGTGCAAAGGTATCCAGGTTCTCCATTTTTTATCGTGTACAGTATAATACTACTTAACTTACTTTTACTAACCTATTTTACTTGCTACGTAGCAGCGTAGCGTAGTAAGGTAGTTTGACGAAAGCAAAGCAAAGGAATCGCACAATCTTGCGACTCAACCCTTGCTTTCTTAAGTAAGTACTTCACATAAAAGTATTTAAGATTACCATGAAAATCTATTAGATTTAACCTCGTGTTTTGGAGCAGAATGTCGAAGAGCATACTCCTACAAAAAACAAGCAAATCTAAAAACCAGGTAGGTAGGCAGGCAGGTAACTACTTACCCCTTCTCATTTTTCGTCCTCGGAGGCTAGACGCTCGGTAAGTAGACATGCATTGTAAGTTGCCCGAAGGAAATCTTATCTTGAATGGAAGGAGAAGAGAAAAAAGTGAGGGGCACTTGGACATGAACATATCACTTTGTAAGGAGAAACCTCTTAATTGCATGACGATGTTGTTGTTGCTGTTTCTACTCTTGTGTGCTTCGTTATTTCCTTTTTTCTATTCCCTTCACTCACAATCACAATTACATCGGCTTTCTCCACAGTATGAAAGTAAATACAAAGGGAAGTAGGTATAGCCATGTAATAGTACCTATCTTGGTTTGGGAAATTCTATCATTGCCATTTTTTTTCTTTTCAGACGTTCGCTCCCAATAGAGACCTGACCTAAGTGGAGGGAGGTAAAAAAAGCGATACCGTTAGCTAACCTTTTTGAAAATCCCATTGCGATCGAAGGAACAACAAAGATTAACCGGAGTAGCCATGGGCGTCAACCAGTCAGCTAAGAGAAAGCATCACATTAAAGATGACGAGGAAGGTAGGTTTTGCTTTCCAGTTCAACCCTCTACCACTGTATTCAGTATTGCACAACAGAAAAATCATTTAAGTTCATCTTCTCCCACCCAATTATCACATTAACATCTGGATTTGAGCCGACAGAGTAATTTGCCAAATTGGAGACCCTCATGATGTATTTTATCATACCCTTATCCTATTTTTCTCATAATGCCCTGCCCTGTCAGAAGAAGTTCAGGAGAAGTTTTGTAGTTTTTTACTCGCTCTAATCTTATAAATATTCTGAGTCTGACAATCAACTGAGGGCTGCATGCCCATCCTTAGGAGCTCAGCCCCAACTCCCACTCCTCTTCATCATCATCACTCATTCCTTCACTCACTCACTTTTCCCTACGTTGTAAAAGTATAAAACGGCGATAATTAAATTGCTCCTAACATCATTATGAGGCAGTAGAGTGCGTCATACACTTTCTGTCCAAAAAATTTCCAAGCATCCATATCATATCCGCCATCCGCACTTCTATAAATGTGGCAAGCAAGGCTTCTCAGATCACACGTGCGGCCAGTATGCATCCGTCTCTTCGTCTTCCACATTTTATGCTTTCCTTTTCCCATAAATGCTATAATATTGTGCACTCCATCCAAACGAATGAGTGGAGTGTGACATGCCGTTTTCAGCTCTTGTCGTCGAAACTTTCCCTGTCTCGCATGACCCCACGATAAACATCTCTTGATTACATGTACTCGTTCCAACTCTCAACTCTGGAGGACACGAAGCGGGTGGTCGCTCGCATATCGTATCATATCATATCTTGAGCACTCACTCTCACGGAAACGCACAAGTACGTACATAGGTACTTGCAAAGTCGGAACCGGAGAAATGAGATGCAGAGTGAGAGATGGTTTAATATTGAACGCGTTTTACCTTTTCATCTGATTATTTCGCTTTCTGGTCCAAGAAAAAAGTTTAGGGACCCTACACTTTTCTCTGTGCACGCTGCTGTTTCGCCACGCACCAATTCATTCAAATTCTCATGGGTCAAATCTGGCCATGTTCCTGCTGCTGTACGCTTGTTTGTACGTACATGTGTGCAGTGCAGTAATGGCAATGGCAATTTTTTCCTGTTATGCTGTACCCTCGCATGTTTTTTTGATCTGGCCTGTCCGAAACAAATCTTTTCGAAGGTATTGAATACTGCATGCCACACGGTCTGTGAAAAATAGAAGCTCTTTTCAGTTTCCACTACGAAAATGAAAAACGAAGATTCTCTGGTTTCGCTCTGTCACCTCTCTTTGAACCGCAACATAACTTGAGCATGTAATTTTTCAAAAGGAGTTCGGCGAAATGCATACATACATACGTATTTCGATCGAGCAAGTATTTAGTGACGCGATGTGATAGGTGTTTGCTTTTAACACCTCTGGCTTCGTTTTTTCCCCTATTTCAACTTCTTGTTAGCTCTTTCCAGGATAAAGAAACACGTTTTCTTTCCACAATATGGAACATATCGAACAAAAATAAGTATTCGCCGTTTCGTTTTTTTTTCTTTCTTATTTTTCTTGGAAAATACAAATCATTTTGTAAACGAGAGAAGTGGATGAATAATAACGCAGATCTTCTTCCGCTTTTCCCTTTACACCTGCATTTTCTCCTACAATCTTAATGGGATTTAAATGATGTGATTCAGATCATGATTCAGTGATGATGTACTTCTACCGTCATTCACTTGCGGTGAAAAGAGATAGAAGCATGTTTTTCATCCGAGGAAGAAGATAATATGGAGAGCGACTTAAGAGTAGGAACATCGCCTTAGAGCTTAGCTAAACATGCATGCATTCGCATTCTTCTCTATTTTATGCTGACTCGCTTCACTTCCTCCTCATCCTGCTCTTTCATAACTTCTTCAAGAAATAGATTGGAAAAGAATGATGATTTTTTAAGCTCCGAAATTGTGCTATTCACTCACCTGGTTCCCTTTTCAATGTAACCCGTAAATGTACTAGTACTTCCCTGTTTCGCTCCATGTACATGCATTAGTTCGGTTCAGGTAACCTCCTAGGCTAGATCGGATCCGATACATAATAGGAAAAAGATTGGACGAGCATCAATACTGAGGATCTTATCTTGATTATCATCATTCATCCTGTACAGAAAATGGCGAAAGGAGAGGTGTTGTAGAAGTAGGTGGGTAGCTTTGTAGGATTCCTTTTGGATCCCATCTGCAACAATTTTCACCAGCCATTTCTTCATCCCATTGTTTTGTCCACACCCTCTTTCCTAGCATACCACTGCACCGCAGTGAGCAAATAAACCGGAAACGACAAATTTTTCCAGTGGTTTTTCTTTTCCTGGAAGAACGAGCTAACATAGAATTTTCAATGTAGACATTCCAGTAAACGGGCCAGTGGGAAAAAAATGTTGTTCATGGTTGCACTCGCTCACTCACTCGAATTATGAATAATGTAGCAAGCAATAAGCTAATATTGGCTTAAATCAGGTGAAATGAAAAAACCGGATTCGCTTCGCTGCATTCTCCTTCCACATTTTATAAATAACACAAGAATGAAGAAAATACTACAGCTTTATATGTTCACCCCTCCCTGTCTCTGCATTTATCTATTTATGTTTAGGCTGGAAAATGCAGTCGTGCATTTTCTCAGCCAAGAAAAATAGAAAATTTATCTTGAGTGAGCCGCTAGTCCATATCAGCCTAGTTCGTAATGCTGTACATGTCGTATCTCATAACTTAAGATTTAATCTGAGTAATGAAATGGCTTCTGTTTTCTCCACGAGAGAAAAAAATAGATCATGCAATTTGTAGCAACGAACCGTCGGTTTCTTGAAAAGTTAGATACATCATTAAGCACAATATTTATATTCATTGTACTTGTTTACTTCTTCAGAATGGTACATATTAAAAACTTGCTCATTTTCATTCATTGGAGTAGTACCAGTACCGATATTAAAATAAATATCTGGCGATACTTTCCTTTAGAAAATCACTTTTTCTTTGCAAGGAAAGTGAGTTCTGGACGGAGTAGCAAAAGGAAAACCACATTGTTTGCGAATAAACTACGTGAAAGTGAGGGAAGCAGCAGAAGATGTTTCAGCGAACGACTCGCATGGCAGCCAGCACAAGGAAAATTCTTTCTTCGACAATATCATTTTCATTCATGCGATGTTGATGATGGTGATAGAGAGGAAGGACAATGTTGATTCTGTAAAAAAGAAGAATGAGAAATGTAAGCCACGAGCGTAGCGTGAGTACCGTCATCATAATCGTCATCATTTTAATTCTTTCCCTTTCCCATCCCCCTGAGACCACTTCCACCGTGGAGAGAAATGAGGAGTAGAAATGATCTAGGAGGATACTAGACATGATGCATATTGATGGAGTAAAAACTTTCTCAGTTTTTCAAATTTTCTTTAGCTCAACTTGAATCTTGTATAATGCATTCAAGAAGATTCATCATTTTTTATGTAATTTTTTCCCGACAAAATCGCAAGGCTTAAAAGTAGAAAAACAGGCTTTGGAGATAAAGATATAAAAGGTAGAGCACTTAAAGTGCTATGCCTGCATATTCGAGAGGCGTTCCGTCAATAAAAAAGGAGAAAAGTTATCCAAAGCCATTAAGATAATCTATGCGAAAATGACTTTCAAATTGGATATCACAGCGTAATTTTCTCTTGTCTTCGTATTTTTTATGGAATGATAAGGAAATCTCTCAAGGCAAGCTCTTAAGATGCAATGCATGAATCACGTTATTGTGTTGCTATTTAGTTTCGTAGTATGCAGCTGTCCATATAGTCCCACTCTGAGATTTCAAAAGAAGAAAGAAGAAGGAATTATTGAACGCATAATGCTCATCCTATGCCAGACATCATCGCCAGCATTTTCATCCTGAAAGACAAAAAATCCTGTACCAATCTGACGCCCATCATGTATGAAACGCTTGAATTGAGCTGACTGGTTGATATGGCATGCATGACATCACAGCTTCAAGTTTGGCAATGAAGACAGAAACAGGATAATATTTTCTTGAGACGAAGAACGTGGGAAACAGTCTAGATTCAATACTTTCCAAGGGAGCCCCGAAATGACAACATATTGTACCTATTTATTGTATGTCCAATGCTAAGATGACGTCGACATGACATACATATCTGGAAAGTGGAAGGGAAAAAATAGGACCGAGGATTATTCATGTCAAATCCGATTATTATTCATTTATATGAGCGAACGACCGTTTTTCTTATTCAGGCTAACTTCACCACCGAAGAAATGCAACTTGGCAACCTTGAGAAGGGAGACATGAACAACCACAATATCATTCCTCATGTACTGAGTAACTGGGAAAATGGAGAGGAAAGTGGGACTATATGGATTCGCTTCATCATTGTCAATCATCTTTCCCCAATTAACTTTCCTCGAGTGAAAAACTTCATCATCAGGGAACCGTATTCATCACCATGTACTATCCCAAATTAAAATTAAGTGGATAGGAGAGGTCATATTATGCATGACTGATATTAGCTGTTGCTAAGTTATGAGAGCAATTATTTTTTACTATTGCCATAGACTAAAACGCCGTATACTACCGTATTATAATACTTTTTCGTCTATGTACTATTGCCAGTGCAAATCTCGTATCTCATCATGCCGGAAGCACAGTAGGATGTATAAGATTGGGTTAAAAATCTTTAGTAGTTCCGCAATTCTGATAACGCCAAAATTTGTTGAAGAGAATGGATAGTAATAATAAGGAAAAGGATGATCATGTGATGGTTTTTCTTCACTTTTGATCATCCGCTCTTTCATTAGCTCCACAAAAATGGCTTCAATCATTAGTATAGCTGTTTCCTCAGAAACCCAATTACGCGTGCAAGCAACACAATCACAGTTCTGGGAGTTCTGCGGAATTAATGGGGTTGTCTGTGTACAATGGCAGTAATGAACACTAAAACATATTGTTGGTGCTCATGAAATGAATGATGTTTCCGGGGGACTGATACAAATATGGAAGAGTAGATAGATAAAAATATTAAGTTCGCTTCATCTAAAAACATTTTTTACGTCGTCGTTCTTGGATTGATTTGACGCGGAAAATGGGTCGGCCTGGATGGACTATACTGGACTGGACGATGATGATGTGGTGCTGTCGCCTCGATCCATGTATAGCAATTTAAAAAAAGGAAGGAAACTCACGAGAGCAGCAGACCCACTCAACTTGGCAATATTCAGGATTAGATGCGCGAAAAAATCAGTTTGATTTATCTGGAAGGGAAATTCTTATAAAGTCGTATCCCTCCGTGTGTTCATTCCAATCAATTTTTCCCTTCATATATATTCAAGATGACTATGGCTGTGGTCATAAGGTTGGTCCTCAATAGTTGGTTGCGGTTCGGCCTGGATGGACTATACTGGACTGGACGATGATGATGTGGTGCTGTCGCCTCGATCCATGTATAGCAATTTATTGACTATGGCTGTGGTCATAAGGTTGGTCCTCAATAGTTGGTTGCGGTAGTAGTGGTCAACAATATTCAACGTGTGTTTTCCCTAAAAGCGATTGACCAAGCTTGAGCATGGTTGACCAGCTTTTCACGCTTGAAGCGATACAAATATTGACTCGTAAGAAATGGAGTTTCCGCCGATGCACTACCCCAAAAAAGTTGTTGACATGATGAGTACGGACTGAAATATAATAAAGAAATCTTCGCGTGGAAAAAATAGTTCATGTCAAATCTCTTCTGAAGTACACCATCATCACTATCTTCAACTTTGCCTCTATATCTACGTTACTGGAATAGAGGCAGAAAAAGGCCTTCGAACATTCTCACGAAACCCCATCATAAAACTGCTACCAAAAGTGCACCTCCCAGCACATCACACTGCATAGCATACTATAATCCATCGACTATAGGCTTATGCACGGCTCAGTTGGAAAGAGAAAAAAATTTAGCGTCACCACAAAAATTTTATTCTACGAGCATGAAGCTCATTTTTCGTCAATTGGAGTCCATAATTGGTTTTCAGTCGTTTTACATCCGACACAGATTTTCAACTGGCCATTACACAATGCCGAGCTGTAAAAATTTGGATGAATGAATGTGATGGTGGATACAAGAAGTTCATAATATCTTACACCACCTACGTTTTACGTCCTCTTCTCTCTTTTTTTCTCGTAAAAGGCGGAGAAATTGTGTTTATTGCTTGAGTGCCACTAAAAGCCAGCTACAACTCATAAAGCCTTGTATGAGCAGTTTCTTATGCATGTGTGAACACGCTTTCACCGTCTTGAATAAAGAAATGGTAAGCATGAATTCTCTCTTTACTACGTATTCAATTTTGCCGGAGATTTACTTTCAACTATCAGGCTGGTAAAGAAGGAGGGGAGACCTAACGGAGGATATGGTGTTCTGTGTCCACATATTGAAATTTAAGTGATTACTGGAGGCCCTTGGATTGCCTCTAAAAATTCATCTTGGTCCATTCGAAAGGCCGTAAAAGTTTGAAATGATTCGGGTGTCTCGCCACAATGGAATGGGTTGATAAAAATTTGTTAATAGAGAGGTTTTGGATGTCAGAGATCAGAGTCAACCAGACGTGGGCAAAATTGCTGTTTTACTTGGCTGACATTTGATTTTAACCCGTGCTCAAAATTTCTCCTTCGTCTTCCTTAAAATTATTTTACTGTCTTCACAGCGACACTATTACATGCCGGTCAGTCTTTGATGCTCTTAAGAAAAGAGGCTTTACAACTATTGCATTAATGGACATCATTCGGTAGAGTGGATTTTTTCATTTCACTGGCTTTAGCCTGGGTGCGATTGTCAGAGTTATTTGGAAGAAAGTAATGGCAAAAGGGGCATTACGCGGTTCCTACGTGCAAGTCTACATCGGAAGGTCTAGAAGTATAACGTAACATAATATACATACATGAGCATGGCATTTCGTAGACAATCTCCGAGTTTTATGTACTAGTAGCACTATGCATAGAGTTTTTTTGTTCTGTCCTGAAACCAGACATGTCCTAAAATCCTATGGTGCTTTGTTCACTTTTTTCTCGATGAAAACATTCTCCGGAAGGACAGAAATAAAGAGCGTATTCATAATTAAATTTCATGGAATCCAAAGGAACGCTGAAACATTAAAAATACTGGGTAATTCGTACTAACAAACGACATGCCCATGAGGAGCTACTACATGCACACATATTAAGCATTTGCTTTACAGTAGTCCTGTCCACTTTCCCCAAAACAAAATCAATTAATTACGAGGAAGGAAACATTTTACCAGGAAAATACCGCTTTAAAAATATTTGCCGAAAGAATTTACTACATCGCCAGTTAGTTAATTTCGATTTCAGAGAAATAATTTGAAGTAAATAGCAGACAGAAAGAATTACGTATGTATTTTGTTTGAGAAAGAGAGGATTCACCCTCAAAAATCCGCAAATGCAAAAATCCGAACAGCAAAAATCAGAAATGTAAAAATCAGAAAAGCAAATTTCCGAAACCAAAAATATAGCAGATAAGCAAAAATCCGAAATAATATTCCCCAAATCCTTATGATGTCTTTATAGTTAGTATGGATAATAATGAAGATCCGTACAATAAAGTGCAGATGAACAAGTTTTATTTGTGGAAATCATCTTTCCTGTTATGTTCTATTTTGTCTCACAATCATATGTAACCTTTGCGTAGCCTATCAAATATTTTTTAATACAAATGCATTCTAGATAAAAAAAATATAGCTATCATGGAAATGTAGCTATTAAAAGATTGTAAAAATGTATTAAAAATTAGCCAATTTTTGTGTTAAATTTACTCTCCACTCCTCTTTGCGCGATATATCTAGAAACAGTCCGAAGGTAGGTTTTCGTATTCGTATGCCTTCGATAACATAAGACGGCCTGAAATATATTTTTATTCAATGCAACATATTTACTTTTTGTTAGATTTTTTAGAAAAATATCAACTGAAATCTTAAGCAATTCATGGTCGATTTCTGTACTGTTTTGTTCTGTTCTGTTCGATTTTGCTCCCGCAAAAGTCATGTTTGCTACGAATTAGTCATGTAGGTGCTTGCCTGGTTTCTTCACAAAATACGTACCTTTTGTTTTCCAAGATAACAATTTTAGTATGAATACCGAATATCTACATGGGAATGGTTGCGTTATTCTTTACTGGCCCAGAAATAAATGTATTGTAGTTTAATGCATCATGAATCTACTTATGTTTCCAGCTTTGCGAAGTGATTCTTAAGTTTTCGGAAATTTTAACATTTATTTTCGGACATTTCCATGTTTTTTCGGATTTTTCAAGAAAACGAAAAAATCCATTGTTTCGGATTTTTACACTTTCGGATTTTTGAGGGTATACCAAAGAGAGAGGGAGGGAGAACCGTCATCATCGTCGTTGTTTGATCATTCCGATCGCGTGCCTTTGATTTTGACCCTTTGATGATTTTGTGGGTTTATATGAGGATTATATAGCTCATACACAATCAAGATAAAAGTGAGCATTTTAACGCTCCGTTTAATCTTCTTGTAGTCGTTGCTTTAATTAACCTTATAAGGGAATACAATGCAACAAATCAAAGCTCCTTAGAGTCTGGCTCAGATGCCAAATTTCAAACAGTTTCTTCCTCAAGGTTGCACACACTTTAATCTAATCAACCGAACACAATTCTATCAATCATTGCCAAAGTATTTCATTCTCCTTTTAAGTCGTCTTCATTCCTCCCCATCGTTTCCCGATATCGAACACGGCACAATATTTCTCCCCTTTAAATCACATTAAGAAACTAACCTTGTTTCCATGTTTTAATTTTTTGCAGTTAATTTCGATCACTTCCAAATACTTCGGGCGATTGGAAAAGGCAGCTTTGGAAAGGTAAGAATTGATTTCTATTTCACGACATCACTCAAAAGTACTCACGATATGTGGCTGGAAATGATGCAGACACACGAGTGTCTCTGTGACTTTCCCCAAGAAATATCATTTCGTTCGTTTCGTCGATCCATCCTGATTCCATGATACACCTGGGAACTCCAGTTACGAATATAGCTACGAGTCTTTTTGAGACTAGAGAATTGCAGAGAGAACCTGTCTATCATGTACTGTATGAAAGAATTTAATATCTCATACAACACTCGCTTTCATTTCAAGCGATTTTCCAGTACACGAAAAATACAAACTAGCTTTCCAAAGAAAATGAAAAACGATCTCTGGCTCAAAGCTGCTATTTAAAGTATAGTCATAGACGTTTTTACAGAATATTGCTTCAAACCAACAGGATTTAGATTTTAGTTAAATAATATACCCTTGAGCTTTATCATTCGAGATTTATCATACAATTCATAGCTCACATACACAATCAGTTCCTGACTCCATTCAAATACGCCTTGAGCAATTCAATTTCAGAATTTATACAGCCAAAGTATCAGACAACGCGTGCACGTATAATGTGTCCATTTCGTTTTCCCAAATGATTTCAAGTGAACCTGACGTTAAAGATTTTGATTCGCTTCTGCTTTCTCACCCAAACCCTTCATAATATTCGTACTGATGCATAAATCATGTGAACATGAGGGTAGCCCTCATTTAGTAATTTAGGACCTGTATTGACATTAAAACGAAGGTGAGGTGAATCAACAACACGCTCTTTCTCTAGAAGATATTATGCAAACGGTATAACATTATCAAAGAGACAGTAGAGACATGTAAACAAGTTTGACTCACATCGTGTGGAAAGTCAACATTGAACATGGAAATGGAAGCATTTTAGATGTGCATGCTTAGCCGTCCGTCACTCCACTTCACCACCATGCTACCGCACTAGTTTCATTAATTACTCACTCGCTTGTCAGTTTTTTTATCGACGAATAATATGATAAGTGTAGTAGATGCAAGTGAGGGGAAAAAGAGAGAAAGCAACAAATAGGAAGCCCTCGACAAGTAATCAGGTCGGTTAGTAAGTAGGTAGATGTCTTGCAAACTTTTCGGTAGGTAGATACATACATTATCCCTATTATATAACATGGAGAGAGTTGGAATAAAACATTGACAATTTTTTATTGACCATGGTAATGACTGTCAAGTCAAGAGAAGCGTGTCATCGGTGGAAAAAAGTGTTTCGATGTTAGTCGAAAAGAGAAATGGACACCGAAAATCGATATAGTTTTAAAGCTAATTCATTGGCTGTGTTCTGAAAAAATACCTGAGAGTTCATCGTTCCAATTTTTTTACAAACAAGGAAAGTCTCCTTTTGGTCTTTGAGTAAGTTCAGCCAGCCAGCCCGACGATGCGACGACAAGAAAGTATATGTAGGTAATGTATTTATTGCTCTACGCTCAAAAGAGAAATATTTTATTGGCGAATGTAACAAATCCATGATGTGCTCGGGTCGAAGTTTGTTCTTGTTATGAAAATGATTGATGGATTGGACGGGCACGTGTTAAGTTTAAAATATTGTTTGATGTCCCTTGAATGATTTATGAATTCGTTTGAAGTGGCCGTACTATTAGTAGTTAGTAGTAGTAGTAATAGTATTGTAGAGCATATATAATGATGACACCTATTTAAAGCTTTCTTATTTTTTTCTCTCTGTATTGACAGGTATGCATTGTTCAGAAGAAAGACACTGGCCAGATGTACGCGATGAAGTACATGAGCAAAAATATGTGCTTTGAGCGAGACGCTCTACGCAACGTTCTCAGGGAAATTGAGATTCTAACTCAGTTGGATCACCCCTTCCTAGTTAATTTGTGGTTCTCATTCCATGGTAAGCTAATGGAAGAACTCTGCTTTGAGAAGTTCATAAATAAGTAATCTCATTATTAGTTTCTTCAGAATACTGTGAGTGAGTAAAAGCCATGCCCTTTCAACTACATAGGTGCCTACCTATTTCACTTTTGCAAACGAGTCTTCGGGAACAAAAATTAGTTGAGGTTTTCGCGATGCATGTGGTTGTTGAGTAAAATAATGTAATAGCCTCTTCAGTTGAAAATAATGTAATAGCAGAAGGAAGTGGGGAGTTTGGGAGTTATCATTATCATTGTAGGCTTTCCAGCCAAACAACTTGCCTCCCTCCTTTTTCATTGTCATTTCTCGAATCATGCAATAGCGTGTATGCATTTTTCACTGGCGGTGTCAAATCATTTAGCACTCACCAGTCAGATAGACTGTGAAAAACTACTGCGGAGACTGCAAAGCCCACGCCAGACCGGAGAAAGAAAAGGGGGAACCGCCGTGACTTGAATTTTGAGGTTAATGGCGTTGTTGATGAAGAAGCAAAAATGTAAAGCATTCAGGCGACTAGCTCCGCCAGGATAATAAAAAGGATATGGTTTGAATCTAATGCCTTCGAGCGTACAAAACTTAGCATGCATACTTTACCAAAGAGAAAAAGTTGAGTTGGGAATAAGAGGGTATTGCAAGAAAAAATAGACTTTTTGTTTAGCGAAAGAAAAGTTCGCCTAGGACTACAAATTGCGAGATGCGGTGGTGGTGGGCAACGTGAAACAAATTTCGGATTCGTTTTTCCAATCAAAAAGCGGCATGATGAAGAAGAATGATGATGGTAATTTTTTAAAAATGTATTTTTATAGATTATTTCTATATGCTTTCCATAACTCGGGAAAGTTTTTCCACCATTTACTTAGCAGAGATAAGTAAAAAACATTATGCCGCATTACAATAGACTCGAACAATGGAAAGAAGAACGGAAAGGATAGATGAGCGGAGAAATAAGAAAAGAGGAAGTTTAAGTTCCGCAATATTTTTTTCTCGCTCAGGATGGATGCCTTGATTGTTAATGTTCCTCGGGCGAAAGCATGAGTAATAAGTATACTTAAGGCCTGGTAAATAAAATTTGAAGCATATGAACGAACGCCAACTATGAAGAACGGCAGTTACACCAACACCACTTTACTTCAAAGCCGGAAAGTTTATTCTCGCATGTCTAAGTAGCTCTCGCATCAGATGTGATGTGAACATCAAAAGAAAAGAAGAAATAAGTATTTATTATCGCTTTTTGTGCCTGAACATTGAATAATATTGAAGTTATGAAATAGTTGGAAAAGTAATAATCAATAGGCAGGGAAGCAGTCTATTATTTTGGAGCTACACACACTTGACTCCGCTGGCGTATTTTAATAATTGTGATGAAATCTTTAGGAATATTCTATTGAAAGCACAAAGGAGGAATTTGTTTATTAAAACCGTCAATTTATACAGGATACAATACCATAGGCACTAAACATGATGTGTCTCGAGGAGGAGAAATAATTTTGAATTTTGACATGTTCATTTGAGTTGAGGTTACGGAAATATAGAAAAAGAGGTCAATTGATTCCTCCGAGGCGTAAAATTTTACTACTGTCCCGACCTTCTTTTATTAAGCAGCGAAGCTGCTTTATGTGATCACCTTGTGCGTCCGTCCGTCCGTCCGTCTGTCCGTCCGTCCGTCCGTCTGTCCGTCTGTCCGTCTGTCTGTCACACTTTTTTTGAAATGCACGTAAC
>JAHZNI010002388.1:0-14520 GCA_027744415.1 Seira ritae | reverse complement strand
ATCCTCCTTGAATCCAGAGAAGGAGTGAGGAAAGGGATAGACATAGCTTGAAACGACCAATGCGAGAGTTAAGTAGATGCATATTTTAAAATACTCATTAACCGCTTCTGTTATTAAATCTTCACTTTTTTCAGCAAAATACTTATGCTATTATTATTTTTGAATTCATACACATTAAATGAAACCTTAATTCATATATAGCTTATAATGGAATGACTTCCACACTGTAATTGGGTTACATGAAATGTTTTGTGGAGCTTCATTAAGCCTAAACTTGATATTAATGATGGATAAATGCAATGCTATGTAGTGCACAGTTCAGAAATGTATTACGTAAATTCATCATTCATTCTTCTTCATAATTAATAATCTAGTCGAAGCAGTGACTAAGTTTTTACTGGGATATTGCTTAGCGACATGTAGTATGTACATTTGCATATGTCCATTTAAAAAGATTTTATATCATTATTACTACCGATGAATGTCGGAATGATCTTGAACATAATAATGGCCGTGCTTGTACGTAACGTATTCACAAACTGGTGAACTATTTCAAGCTAAACATGAGATCACCAGCTCGTGTTTGTTTATTTTTGTGTTTTGAAGCTTGATTGATCATTTTTCCTCCGCAAACTTCAGGGTGATTCCAAGAACATTTCAAAGGAACGTGTTGTTTTGGTCAGTTGAAGGCATTGTTTTCCTGGAGAAATCAAACTGATCAAAAATTCTTGCCTAGCCTTGTTACATATTTTACAAGTTGATATGCATGTTTTAAGTTGTGAGGTTTATACATCCTATTTCAATGACAATTAATGCCACATTTACGAATCGTCTCATCTCTTTGCTCGCCATATAACATATAAAATACATAATGCGTATATAAATATGGCATCATTCATTCACTAAAATTACTCACAGCCTAATACCATGCCGCTTCAAGCAACGCTGAATTATTGGCTGCTAGTTTATCAAAAGAAAAATGTTTGTGTTGCTCAGTCAATGAAAACGAAAGGACTGACGCATGAGAGTATTACTATTACTGTATTGCATATGAGGGTGACATGACATTGCTTTGAAAAGAGATTGATTATAACAAATTATGTTAGTTTTACTTTTCATCTTTCCTCATTAAGAAATTAAAAGTTACGTGAACGTGGTCTGTAAGTGAACAGCTTTTGAATGGACAACTGAAACCTATTTTAATGCGACATGTAGGAAGAAGCAGTAAATTCCGATGGATGAAATTTTGTTGGAATGACTATTACTAAAATGAAAAATTGCTTATATTTTCTCGAGTTATATGGAATTATTGTATAATGTCGAGTCTAACTAATCACGTCTCACGTTATTTAAGACTAAAGGACACTGACGTCCATTATTGTAGTCGCAAAGATTATTTTGTTTGTAAAATGCAAATAAGTGCAAGCATGCCATTAAACACATATTAAATTGAATAATTTTATTATCCCAAAAATGTGTAAAAGACATAATATTGAACATTGCAAAGATCAGGTAATATGTAAGTAGACACAGAACAAGTTAATAGCAGCAGCAGCAGTACGACGCGGTCGACTTACTAATAACCCAATCGTGCAAATGTTTTCTCTGGAAGGAAACTATGGAGGAAATAACAATACATAATTGAATACTGAAGATAAAGTTGTCTATTTTTTATATATTCGCCTATAAATATGTATAACCTAGGATAAACATAACCGACATAATACCGTTTAAAACCGAAAATAAAAATTTGTATAGATTTCCATTTGCATAATTTTATTTAATGTACATTATTCTACTTTTGCTCTAGACTTTAATCCAAATTTGGAGAATATCTTGGCGTCCTTTGCAAATTGCATATCCCTCCTAAGAATATCAACGGGATGCTTTGTACGTTGTTCATAATCCTTCAAATAGTTTCTCAATTTCCTACTAACGAAAAACTCTTGAGGATTATTAATCCAGCTTTGCAGTGCCACTGGGGAAGCAGTGAAGTCTACGAACCGATCTCCCTCAAAGTCGACCTCTCTGTATGGAAACAACTGGGCATACTCATCATTCTCATTCAGTCTCTGGAAGAAATCTTTGTAGTCGACTATATCAATGGGGAATCCAAACTCATTATCCGCCAACGGGGGAAAGTCTTGGAGCATGCACATATGCGGGTTCGTGATATTGTAGACATCTGAAGGGGCTTCGTCGTTAAAGAAGAGCTCACATGACAAGTCCGCCGCATAGTCCACATCTAACAGTTGCAAAGGTATAGGGTTTGCTGGCATGACGCCCAACTTGCAGAAACCAAGGAGTCTCAACATAGCATGATTATTGGGGAAAGAGAAGCATCCGTTTTTGTCGCCAAGGAGCCCGGGGAATCTATGAACGTGGACTGGCACACCTCTCTGGAGGGCTTGAAGAGCTAAGTACTCGCAAATGAATTTACTGACAGGGTAGCCCACATTCGGCATATCATAGATGTCTTCCTTT
Organism: Seira ritae; assembly: GCA_027744415.1. Classification (NCBI taxonomy): domain Eukaryota; kingdom Metazoa; phylum Arthropoda; class Collembola; order Entomobryomorpha; family Entomobryidae; genus Seira; species Seira ritae. The sequence continues at coordinate 12,036 of JAHZNI010002388.1, read as the reverse complement.
TGACACCAGTCCTCCAGAAGGAGTCCTTCTGAAGTTACTTTGTGACAGGCGAGTAGTGTTGAGGCGTGAAGGAATGGCTTTGTTTTTCCTCCAGCACAGCAGAAATCTAAGGCGTTTACCGTGCCAACAACGTTCACACTTCGGAGATCATTACTGCAATTTCCACCGGACCGTTTCTTGTAGGGTTCCATGAGGTTTCCTTTCACGGCACAGTGAACAACTCCGTCAATTTTGGACGCAAGGGCGAAGTACTTCTCAGGGGAGAGACCGAATTTTTCCTGGGTTATATCACCAGCTACACACTCAATCTTTCCAAGGTCGATTACATCACCCAGGTTTTTCTCCTCAAGAACTTTTACCAGCCTTTCATGAGCAGACACGTCATCTTTGGAACGGATTAGGCAGAAAATTCTTTGTAGTGGACGGCTTGCAAGGGCTTCCAGCATATAAGGACCAAGTTTTCCCGTGGAACCTAGACAAGCAAACAAACGAACAAACATGAAGCATAATGGGGAGTTTCAAATTAGAATAGGCTTGACGTAAATTTCCTATTCTGACGTATATTAAATTTGGATACTGATGGATCATTATGAAACATGATTTTCTAAACCCCTTGTAAGACATGTTTATACGCAAATAAGCAAGGTTTTTGGGTTCTGGGCTCCTCCATTATACCAGTCAATTTAGATAAGTATTTTTAGGCATACCTGTCAAGAGGACCGCCTTGATCTCTGATCTCTTACAACTCGTTGTTCCTGTCGCTTTAACCTGTTCGGGTAGAACGAGATCCTGCTCGATCAACTCCTTCTGACTTGCCGTGAAGTGATTGTAAGAGTTCTTTTCCTGTTTCTCCCCTCCGTCTTCTCGATTTGCCTTGATCAATCCCATCAAATGGGACGCGAGTTTGTTGACTGTGGTAAGCTCTGCCAGTTCTGACACATTCATAGTAATATTTTTCCCCAACATGGTCTGGATAAAGTTCTTCATCTCCAGCATCATCAGCGAGTCCATTCCCATCTCAGAGAATTTCTGGTTCTCATCGATGGCTTCATCATCATCCATTTTTAGGATTTGCCTGAGGATGTTGCATACGTAACTTTTAATCACCTCCTCCCTCCCGTCGTCATCCTCCGCTGCGTCAAAATCTTGCCAGAAGTTGTTGATTTTGACATCTAGTGCCACAGAATTAGCTTCCTTTGTAATCTTCAATTCTTCCAAATACGAGCCAATGTTTGCCGTCAATTTTCTGACTACGCTGAAGTCCACATCCAAAACACTGACTTGATTCTTCTGTGATCTCATTACAATTTCCAATGCTGAAAAGGCTTGAGCAGGTGAGAAAGGTCTCAATGCAGGAATCTTAATGTCCTTTGAGAGTGTGTCCTTGGTCAAATTGTGGAGGTTTACAGCTCCGTAAACCTTGCCTTGGAATGTTTGTGCGTACATTTCCAACGTTTGGTTTGTATAGGTGGCATCCGCAAGAGCCCCAGCAAGGTGGAAGATGCCTCTTAGTCTTGGAAGTTGAGAGTTGATCTCGTCCAAGAGGGCTTTGCACTGGTTGAAGTCTCCCACGTCAAGTGACCTCGCGATGACGTTGAATCCTTTAGAATTGAGGTCGTGAATGATCTTAACAGCGCGTTCATCCGCAGGACGACGACTTGTCACTACCAAGTGCTTTGCTCCATGGGCACACATCCATTTGGCAAGCTCCATGCCAATACCACCAAGACCTCCAGTCAAAAGGTAGGTAGCCCGTTCGCTGAAGAGGTTGTTCACAGGTACGAGTTCTGTTTCCTTCTGCTCCATACATGGCATCGTGATGATTATTTTCCCAATATGCTTTGCTTTTTGCATGTAAGTCAATGCCTCTCTGATGCATGCCGCATCATACTGAATGAAATGAACTGGTTTAAGATGTCCCTCATCGAGATATTCCTTTATGGCACTCCAAATCGATTTCCAGGTAGCTTTCTCAACCTTCGTGAGATCGACAATTGTGTACGCCACATCCGGCCGCAGAGTCTTCACCTCTTCTTCTGACCAAATATGCAGCTTACTCATTTCCACAAACCTCGCCCCGGGAGAGCAACATCCCAAAGTTGCTTCTTTGAAGCCAGGACTGGTGAGGGAGTTCAAAACCACCTGGATGCCTTTGCCACCCGTTACCTTAGGTATTTGATGGCCGTAATCGGTATTTCTTGAATGGAAGACATGCTCTATTCCAAGATTTCTAAGGAATTGACGTTTCCTCCTAGAACCCGCTGTGGCTATGACATTCGCTCCAACTGCTCTAGCCACTTGCAATGCAAATAGACCAACACCTCCAGAGCCAGCGTGGACCAGCACATTTTCTCCCTTGGTTAGTCCCGCTATGGTGATGAGACAGTAGTAGGCCGTGGCGAAGGCTGCAGGAATTGTGGCAGCTTCACAGAAAGTGACATCCTCTGGCATTTCAAATACCATGTCTTCATCCATGCACAAATGACTTGGCAGCGCTCCCTCGGAGAAGTTACATCCAATGACAAGGTCACCAATCTTTCTCGTCGTCACATTTTGTCCGACTGCTACGACTGTTCCGGAAAATTCCAGACCAACGGTGTTCCACTTTTCAAATTCTTCATTAGGTTTGAGGACAGTGAAGATATCCCTGAAGTTCAAGCCATATGCTCGGACTTTTATCTCAATCTGATTCTCCTTCAAAGTGGGCTTTCCGTTTGGACAGTATTTCAGATCTGCTATGTTCTTTGTTGGTGGTAGAGCCAAACTGAAGCGCTCACATTTTGGAAGGAGCAGCGGACTTGCAAAGTCTTTGCAAGTTGTCAGCCTTGCCACGTGTCGGTAGCGTTGTCGGTAGCAGACTTGGAACTCTTGGTCATCGTTCCACATTTCCGTGAGTAGCTCGTCATATTTCATGTCCTCGTTTTGCTCATCAGGATCTAAATCTACGGACTTAACGTGCAAATTGAAATGCTCTGTGCGGAAGCTTTTGGCCATACCCCAGAGGGTTGCTGGACTAATATCAGTTTCACTTTCATCCTCGACACGAATGATTCCTTCTGTGGCAACCACTAATCTTGGCAAGCCCTTGAAGTCGGAAAGAAGTGTTTGAGCCAGGAAAAGGAGTGCGTGGGTTTGCTTCAAGTGGTCCTTTTCTATTTCGGTGTCTAGACCCCAGAGATAGAGAATTCCTTCCAGGTGCATGTCATTTTCCTTCATTTGGTCAAATAGGGACTTCACATCTTCTTTCTTATGTGGATTCAACTCAAAATGATGCGTACCTACTTGGACTAAGCCATTTTTAGCGGTCACGTTTGATTTCGGTTGTGATACCAAAATTGCATTGCGTCCCAACTTTCTCAATCGTCCTTCCAAACGATTTTTATAAACTTCCTTTGACGCAAATACCATCCACCATTTTGATTTCTCTTGAGATGGTGGAGCTGAGAATTTATTCGTTGCTCGACCTGCAATCACACCAAGTCTTCCATTGAAGCACAAGTGTTCATTCACATTCTGAAATCCCTCCTCCAAACACAATCTTTTCCAGATGGTTGCATCAATTGTTGGATAATTTGGCCTGAGTGCACGATCAGTGAACCGCCAATAGCCATCCAAAAGTCCGAAAATTACATCATAATCCCTGATTTCCTTCAGAGTTTCAGCCAATACAAAATAGCCGTTGTCCTTCAGAAGAATCCTTGAATTTCGGAGGGAGTCAATGACATCTCTCGTGGCATGGAGGACATTACTTGCAAAGACGATATCATAATGCTGTGGAATGAAGCCTTGACCCAATGGATCTTCCTCGATGTTGAGGACCTTGTACTGCATCTTCCTTCCGTACGTTTCAAATAGCCCCTCTGCCTTTCCGAAGAATGCAGGTGAGATATCCGTGAAGGTATACTGGAACTTTGCACCGAACTCTTCAAACACGGGAAGCACAATTTTCGTTGAGGAACCGGTACCCGCACCAATTTCCAGAATTCTGATCACACCTCTCTCTTCCTCGGGGAGTTCAGAGTGCCTTTTTAAGATTTTTCTGAAGACGCTCTGGAGCTGGTTAAAGAACTTGGGCAACATAACACAATTGTTGTAGTATGTCTCCGCTCCGACGTCGTTATCTTCGCCGTAGAGAACACTCAAAGCTGAGATCTTGCCAGAGAGGATCTGGCTCAGCTTCCTACCACACGTTTGGATAACCTGGAAATCAACTGTCTCGCCGACCTCCTGACTTTCATTATCAACTTTCTGGATCAAGAGTTCTACCTCTGCCTCCGCAGGAACTGACTTGATTAGTTTATAGGTATCATCGACGAGGCCCTCTTCACGGAAAATACGGAGGAACCTCTGGACTAATAATTCATTGTTAGAGGTTATTTTCAACTTCTCCAGAATTTCCTTTGCACTTAATTCATCCCCTACCTTGGGCTTCCACCCTAGAGTGTAGAATGCCTTTAGAATGTAGTTGAATATGAGGAGGTCGCGGCGTTGTACACTCGCCTTTTCCTTTTCATTCAGAACATTCAGACTCACATCCACCTCATTATTATCACCATCCGGATGTAGGGAATCTAGTTTGACGCGATTTCTAAACGGACCAGATTTCGCCCTCCATACCTCTTCATACATATCTGGTAAAGCTAACTGTTGATTACTCAAGGTCTTAAGGATCACATCAGTCGAGGTCTCGATCATTTGAACGCCAGTCATTATAGCAACGATCTTTCCATTTTGGTCATAGAGTGTGGCACTTCTCTCATGAACTTGTTGGTTGGGATCCCATTTACAGTGAGCCCATAACTTTGGCACCGCTTCACCCTCCTTTGAAAAGTCAAGCTTGGAGAAGATCACAATTTTATCAACAACTACCGGCACAAACAAGGTTTCCTTGGCCCTTCCCATTCCAAACATAATTGTTTGGATGAGAGCATCCAGAACTACCGGGTGACAGATGTAATACTTGTTATTACCCTCTTGCATACTAGGATAAATGACCTCGGTGAGAAGCTCATTGTCATTTTCCTTCCCTTTCCAGAGACATTTCAGACTCCGGAATGTCTCGCCAAATTCAAGCCCAACAGAATTCAGTTTTTCGTAGAATTCGGCAGTTTCTATTTTCTCAGAACAACGGGACTGAATGGATTCCAGAGACTCTGTCGTTTCGTCTCGTGCCATACTGGCTTGTAACGGAACGAATGTGCCACTTGCTTGACGCGTCCATTTGATGGAGGATGATGCGCCTCCGTTAGGCTGCGATGATGACCTCTGTTGGGTGTAGATACTGACTTTGTTCTCCTCCGACTCTGTTTTAACGACGATCGTTTGCAAATGGCATGACTCCTTCTCATTCAACCCTAGAGGTGCCTCGATAGTCATCTTTTCGATGGAAATTGGATTCATCAGATTTTCATTAGCGTCCATCTCTCCAATCGTTGAGATATTTCCCGATTTCAAAGCAAGTTCCAGGTAGCCAGCAGCCGGGAAAACGATTTGTCCTCCGATCCCGTGATCCTTCAAATAGGCCAACTTTTCGACTTCCACGGAGCTCTGGAAAATGGATGTTGTGGTAGCATTTGGAATCTGACAGCCAAGAAGAGGATGCAATAGCTTTCCAGTGAGCTGGAGGCCATTCCTGGAATCTGTCGTTTCGTACCAATGCTTCTTCCTGGAGAAGGGGTATTTTGGCAGCGAGATCCTTTGACGATTGTAATATTGATCGAATCCGTTCCAGTCGATTTGAAAGCCGAATTGATAGAGTTTGGTCAATGTCCCGAGGATCGTGATCCATTCGTCTTCCTTTCGTCTCAATGAAGGTAACACAGTAATTGGCTCTCCATCAGTATCCGGGAGTGATGAAAGATTTGTCATTGTTAAAGCACATAAAACAGGTTGTGGACCCACCTCGAGGAACAGCCTGGATCCGGAGTCGTAAGCTGCTTTGCTAGCACTCATGAAACGAACAGAGTCCCGCGTGTGCTGGACCCAGTAATCTGGATTTATTTCTTCCGCTTCACAAACTCTTCCTTTCACACCGGAAATGTAGGTGCAAGTAGCATTTCCAGACTTAATACCCTTGGCAATCTTTTTAAACTCTGGAGTGATCACATCCATGTCCCTTGAATGGAATGCGTTCGTTGCGTCCAGTACATGCGTCTTTAAACTCCTTTCAGTACAAAACACTGCGAACGCTTCTACCGCCTGTGGTGGTCCTGCTAGAACCACCTGCTCTTCCGAGTTGACTGCTGCGTAGTCTAACCAATAAGTATTATTATTGTGGAGAAATTCCGAGAGAAGACTGTTCACTTTCTCCTCATTTGCCTTGATGACGACCATTTTTCCAGGGCGGAGACCTTCAATTAGGCGACTCCTTTCAGCAACTAGAGTTATGGCACCTTTTAAATCCAAGATTCCAGCACAGACACAAGCTGCGAATTCACCGAGGGAGTGTCCCATAACGGCATCCGGCTTAATACCCCAACTTTCCCAGAGCTTCATGAGGCAGTACTCCACACAAAAGATAGATGTTTGTGAATACAGGGTTCGATGTAGAAGTGCGTTCTCATTCTCTCCAGACGACCAAATCACAGGTTTGATGGAAATCTGAAACATGTCTTGGAGGATGCGATCACACAAATCAAAGTTGAGCTTGAACACGGCGTTCGTCTCATAGAGCCCCCTTGCCATTTCAGGATATTGGGATCCTATTACAGAGAAAAATTAGTTGTCACTGCAAACATGGTAACTTTTTGAATAAAGTAGCAATTAGATCTATCAAAGTTATTATTAAAATTACAGTTACCTTGACCTGTGAAGAGAAAACATAGCTTCGGTTCAGTTTCGGGGACAAGTTTGCTTTGTTTTGACGCTCCCTTTAGTTTCTTCATCAGATCGCCTGAATTCGCTGCGACGACACCAACACGATGCATGAAATGAGCACGACCGGTGTTCAAGGTGAATGCGGCATTAGGCAAATTAATATCGGGGTTCTCCTCCAAAAAATTAGAGAAACGATTTAATACATCATTTAAAGCTTGCTCGGACTTTCCCGAGAAAGTTAGGAGGTGATGAGGTCTTTCCCGAACGTCTAATGTCAGCTTAGCTGGAGGTTCTACAGCTGGAGCTTCTTCCAAGATAACATGGGTATCAGTTCCTAAATAAGTACAGACCAGTATAAGTTTTTTCTTCTGTTTTCAAAACTCCGAAACGGTGTAAGATATTTGGCTCGAGGATTCAACATTTGACTTCTTAAGCTTTACAGCCGATTTCAATAAGCCCTAAGCAGGTGCTTGCCTTTCGGTGTAAAATCTTAGCCTGTCAATTACTCTTAAACGATTTAACATATATTTCAACGGGCTTTAATTTTGATCCGTGACCTCATAAAGGATAATATGCATTCCACGTCGGGTTCATGAGAGTACGAAAATGAGAATAAATGAAATGAACAGTTCTGACTTCAATGAGTGCGAGGCCATTGTAAGGTTAAAAGATTTAAAGGTTTAACCCTAGAACGCTCAACCCGTGTGCCATTTCGGCACACACCAAGTAATTATACAGAAAAAAGTTTCAAATTTGAAAATTTTGCGCTAATCCACGGTCTATCAATACTTTATTTTGAAATAAGCATTATTCGTCATCTGGTGGGTTAGCGCAAGATTTGAGCTGTTTTGGTAGCAAGGAGGGGTGTCTACTGGAGGCATGAATAGCGGTGTGCCCACCAAAAGGTGTGTGCCAAAGTGGCACACAAGTTGGGCCCATACGTCAATTTTTGCATTGAGCGTTCTAGTGTTAATAACTTGGGGAATAAAAAGAAGCATGCTATTCAATACCTGTAATTCCAAAAGAGCTGACACCAGCAATCCTTGGCTTTCCTGGAGCAGAATCCCATGTTATCGGAGAAGTCGGAATTTCCAACGGAAGGTTGTCCAGCTGTATATATGGGTTCAGAGTTTGAAGGTGGAGGTGAGGTGGAATCACTTGATTCTTCATTGCAAGTATCACTTTGATGATGCCTGCAAATCCTGAACAAGACTCTGTGTGACCAATGTTTGTCTTTCCACTGGCGACATAAAGTGGTTTTTCTCTTAAGACATTTTTGCAGTAGACGCTGGCAATCGCCGCCATTTCGATGGGGTCCCCCACGACTGTACCAGTCCCGTGCGCCTCGACGTAGGAAATATCTGATGCATTTAGCCCTGCATCAACCAACGCTGTCCTCATTGCAATTTCTTGGACTTCTTTTGTTGGGGTACCGAAGCTTCTGCTCAACCCCTCCTGAGATATTCCACACCCTCGAATGAGAGCAAGGACATTATCCCCACTCTTGATGGCGTCAGAATATTTCTTCAACACTAGTGTAGCAACTCCCTCCGCCCTACCAAATCCTATTAAAGAAGAAATGAGCAACAATTTTTGAGCAAGGGATAATATAGGTAATTAAACTGGATTCAAAAATAAGTAAACTAATAGAGTAATTGATTAATTAAATTTTAATGATTAAAATTAAATTAGTATTTAAAATTTTAATAAAAAAATTCATCTCTACCGTCAGCTTTCTCGTCAAATGTTTTGCAGCGGCCATCAGGGGACACTACATTCACCATATGCTTCTTTTGGAAAGGATATAATAGTAGGTTTGCCCCTGCCGCCAGCGCAATATCTGATCGTCCCTTTCGGAGGGATTCGCAAGCTAAGTATACGGCTGCCATCCCACTTGAGCAGCCTGACTCTGTTGCAATATTTGGCCCAATTAAATCCAGCATGAAAGATATTCTCCCGGCAACGCCACCCAAAGAGTTCCCCATGTATGTCCTATGAATATAGATGTAGGCATTATGAATTTTTTTTTCAAAACATGTGATTTTCCCTCCAAATTTTATTTTTTCCTCCAAATGTTTACCTATGGAAGTCAGTATTCATCCCTTGTACATCTCGTATTAGCTCTCTGTAATCTTGAGTCCAGGTACCCACAAAAACTCCTGTATTTGTACCCTTCAAGCTTTGAGGATTGATCCCAGCATCCTCTAAGGCCTCCCATGTAACCTCCAGCAGTAGGCGCTGTTGAGGGTCCACGTGAGTTAATTCAGCGTTGCTAATGTTAAAAAACTTTCCATCAAATTCGTCCACTGGACACTTTAAAAATCCAGCTTGAATTTCACGCGCCTCCTCTGTAGTCGCGGACGGCCAACGGGATTCGGGGACTTTCCTGATGCAGTCTTTTCCGCTGAGTTGGGTGATAAGTAATGGAAAGAGAAAATTATTTTGTGCATTAAAAAACTAAAAACGCCATTAATCGTTTTTTGAAATTCTCATCAGGTTCTACAGTATAAATACAAATTCTGTTGGAGGCCAACTTCCCATTAACAGGTGTGCCTTTTACTTTCGTGCATTACATACATTGCGTAGGTAGTAGGTTGATCGTTGCAACTTAAAAATGTTAATATCTTTGGAACGGTGTAAGCTATTCAAATCGGGGTTTCAGCAGTCAATTTCATTTGCTTCGAAGAGTATTTTGATTAGAAAGGCATTTACCACATTCTTCATGTGACAGTGACGCCTACAAATCTTAATTTTTCATGCATCGAACCAAATATTAAAATGTTAATATCTCGGAAACGGTGAAAGATATTTGGATTTTCAACATTCAATTTCTTATGCTTTAGAGAGTATTTCAGCTACAAAATCCATCAAAAAATACTTGCATTTGGGCTTAAAATCATAAAATGTTGATTTCTCCTGAACGAAGATAGTTCAATGAGCTTTAATTTTTCGACCTTTAACATACCTATAAAGGATGTCCCAATATTCGTCCGCGTTGTCTGCCTGAGGGAATCTGAGACTGTAGCCAATCACGGCAATTGGCTCGTTTCCAACAATGGATTGCGGCAAGGTTGGAGCAGCGTAAAGTTCAGAGTCCATTGCATTCCCTTCCAAAGTCCTTTGCAGGTCAGAGCTGTAGTAGAGGTTCAAGTAATATTCCAAAGATGCCTTTTCCAGTATTCCGTGGACAGAAGACCGCTTGTTAACCGACATATCCAGTGGGTGGAAATCGCTGAATTGGACGATGGAAACGGACGTTTCCATTCTGAAATATAACAGAGAATTTATGGATTTCTAATTTCTTCACGTTTATTTTTTTATCATCTCATCACATAAACATGCAGAGTATTCGCTATCTCGTTGAAAAGAAAACTGTCCCAGGTTGCGCCAGTTTCTACTAATATTTTTAAATAATTGTGTGGTTATAAACTCTCATGTATATTAATGTCCAAATCTCACTAACAATAAGCATCTCTTTTAATCATTGACTCACGTCCTTATTCAAACATCTTTAATCGACCTAACACTTTCGGGATTCATTCATGCTTGAACTTTGGTTTTATTTAATTTTATTGTTCAAAGTACTTCTGAGATTTTTATTAATTCTTGTATAAAAATTCTAGTTACTTTCAATAAATTTGTCTAAAAGTAATCGGTCCATACTCCAAACACCTTGGTTTGTAGCCTTCTCTTTTTTATTTCTCAGTAACTGTAGCTCTTCATCACACAAACCAACAGAATTTTGAATGACTTTTCTAGTTTGATTTCTGTTGAAGCAAAAAAGTTTCTCTTTGCCCTAATTTTCGAAGCGATTCTACTAAAAATTCTTATTTGTATAACATGGAAAGGTAGTCAGCAATTTAAGACAAAGTCGAACCTCGCAAGTCCATATAATGAATCGGTCGAAATTGGTGTAACCTGGGACGTTTATTTTTCACTTTGACTTTACAAGCACCGAAAATGAGACATTGCAGCAAGTTTCACTTTAGCATTAACTTTTGGAAGCAGTCTGTTTTCGCCATTCTATTACTTAATTATGGATTTTACGAAAACTTATTTGTAGAGAAGGCCTTTGAAGCAACAAAGAATTTTGAAATCATGATTTTGTAGCCATAAAAACTTACGCAGCAACCGACTTTCCACCGAGAGTAAGCTTGACATTGTATTTTTCGGCGAGAGGTTGGAATCCATTTTGTTGTTGAATCCAGTTCGAATACCGTTGGTAGGTTCCTATTTATTTTCAAATCAAAATTAAGTGTCCATGTGCTTAAATTATCAAGCATGTCAAGTGAGTTTTGTTTGTGCTTTTATTAGACATAGACATGCATACCTCCTTTATTACCATGTAGCTTTCCTTCCTTCATCCAGGAAATCAGTTTCTCGTAAGTAGTAATGCTTGGTTCGAGAACGATCACAGAAGGGTCAACTTCGTGATCTTCCACCAAAGCACGCACCCCAGACTGGTCGAAGAGCTCATCACAATTTTTCAAAACCTTTATGTTATCACAAAACACATATTTCATGAAATCTGGCCAAGTATCACATTGCCCCAAATGGTAAGATTTATTCTTGGTACCAAATCATGGAATGGTACCAAGAATAAATGGTACCAAATCACGGAATGGTACCAAGAATAAATGGTAACAAAATATGGAATGGTTTCAGGTACCAAAGTATTCGGTTTCAGATAGACGCATCGCCTAAGAAACGGCAAACCCCAACAATAAGCACGGGAATAGAACTCCGCAGGGACACCATTCAGCTCATTTTGGGCTTCCAATTTCAGACAATCGTCGAAGGAAGAAAGCAAGGCTTTTCTGAAATTAATTAATTCGTAATTAATCACTTCATTAATCAATCAAATTAACCACTTCATAATATTCACAAAAACTTCGTTTTCTGAAATTACTTCCACTTTAGGGGCAGGTCTTGACAAAAGATAACTGCGATGCGCCTCGAGGTTCCGGTCAAACGTAGTGACCTTGCCAGTACGATGGAATTTAAGGCTGATTTTTCATCATAGGCCGTGGTAATCCAACATTCCAATGCTGAATTTAAAAAATTTAACTATTTACGTAATGAAGTTTAAATTATGTTGACGAGACCGAATTGCAAAGAAATATTTGTTCGTACCACCCATGTTATTTGCTTGGTTTATCGTGCTAAATTTTCAATTTCAAAAATCGTAACGATGATCGTGGACTGCAATAGTGCTGCTCT
>JAHZNI010002387.1:0-50101 GCA_027744415.1 Seira ritae | reverse complement strand
TACATCAGCAGATGTTTCCAGTTTTGACGGATTTTCCAGGTGTTTTTTCGTATTTGCAAAAAGGGTGGATTAATATCAATGTGCTATGCATTTTATAGGATTGTTTGCTCAGACTAAATCTGAAGGGATACATGTATTTCTTTTGAAGTGAAATCGCTGCATGAGCGATTATTAGCCTGATTTTCAGCGAGAAAAATTGCTGTCATTTGCCAGTGGGAAATACTATTGTTACCCCATAGCGAACAACCTGTTATTATTATCCTTGCATTTATTACGAGGCACACACACACTCGCAAAATACTTGTTTGTGACAAAAGGTAGCATTTAGACATTAAAAGGTAATGCATAGCTTTAGTTTTCTCGACGAGCAAAGGCAAAAGCTTTTGTGTGTGCAAACAAAAAAAATCTTCATTTTGCAAACAAAAGCATATTCATTCCATAGAGCTCACGAATCATAATATAATATGCATATAAGGACACTAATAATAGTGAATCATATGAAGTCTGAAATCTGCAAGTGAATTAGTGTTTGTCGCTGCTCGCTCCTCCCGGCTTCACTAAAAACTGTTTCCTTTCAAAAGTGTGCTCAGACAAAAGGGTACGCTATTTCAATAAAACGACTTCGTATTAATTTGAGCGTCTTCCACCTCCCACCCACCAAAAATGGGAAGGGAGGATTCCTTCGCTACGACATAGTGTCAACAAAAAACTCAATTTAATTCAAAGCTATTCCGAGAAACAAAATCTTGAACAAATGAGGTCTCTCTGTTTGTACATATGTATCTGGTGTATTTGGTGCCATGATTCATGTGCATGCCCCATCCTAAAAATAGTTGAATAAATAAATGTGCCTTTTGCTATCTATCCATCTGAACAGCTTCCGGTGGAAGAGGCAGTGTGCAAGTTAAGTCTCTCCCACTTTTTGCATATTAAACGTGATTCCTCAAAGTCGAAATGAAGGAAGACCCTATCTGGCTTTCCCATCTCATCATTATCGTCATCGCTGCAGTACAATATTTCACCTGCCTACATCACCTACATGCAAAGTCGTTTGTCATCTAATTCAATTTCTTTGTTCTCTCTGCTCAGCTTAAGTTTGGGAGCAGTACTACTACCGGCGGTTAATTCCCGGCGAGATATTCCCAGCGCTATATTCCCGGCCAGTAAAACTCCCACCAGACTAAATTTCCAGCCGTTTGTATTACCGCCCGTTGCAACTCCCGGCTAATTTAATTCCCGGCGTACACAACTACCAGCTCCATTAAGGAGATAATAAATGCATCTTACACTACTAATGCCTCGCTATGCAAATTACGTTCATATCCAGTGTTCCATGCCTGCACCAATCAATTAAGTCAAATATTGAATTGATAACAAATATAATGCTCGCAAAATCAATTAAATCAAGTTCCGATTAGCCAAATTTCGGATAAACTATACTTGTATTCTGTCACCAAAATCGCTGTTAATTGATTTATTCAGTCAGGCTCTGCGGGTTCACAACGATTTTCCTGTTTTATTTATACTATTGAAAACAGATATGCATATTAATACCAAGTACAGAGTTGATTCAAGTTATTTGAAAACTGCAGCAAGAATGCAAACAACTCCGGATGATTTACCATACAATAAAACTGCATTTCTGATTTGATGTAACAGTTTTGAAAATTTGCTCTCTTATTCATGTCAATGTCATCTTAATCCAGGGAAAGGCTAACGTATGCAATTGAGAGCTATAAATTGATTTGTTATACTCGATCATGAAGGCATAATCATATGAGCCCCGATTCAGCTCCAAATATTGTGTAAAACCTTTGTAAATTGATGCGGTGGGTATTGAATGGAGGCGGTAGTTATGTATGCTGGGAATTAAATCGGCCGGGAGTTACAAGGGGTGGTAACGAAACTGGCCGGAAATTTAGACTGGGGGAGTTTTCCCGGCCGGGAATTTGGCACTGGGAATATCTTGCCGGGTATTTATCGCCGGGAGAAGTCGTAGACTCCTTAAGTTTACCTAGTCTATTATGCTATGCCAAGCCACACACACACACAAGCTGCTCACTCATTTGCATACGATCTAAAATAACGGAGATGACATGATGGCATGCTTTTTTTCGCTCTGCTCCAATTCGGAAGGAAATGGAAGCTGGGATGATGGGAGAGTACTAATGAAATATAACGGAATTTTCTCAGAACTCGGGAACTAAAGAAATTCGCAAAAAAGCAAGCGCCATATAGCTACCTACTACAGCTGCAAGTTTCGCCATGTCACCATCTCTTTTCGCAAAGGAAGTAGTAAACGTGTGTGTTCCAGAGACTAGCGAAATGAAATCTTTTTTTCTTTCTTTTGTTTTCAGGCATCAGAGAACAGGTAGGTCATGCCTTTCTTCATTCCATGTGAGTGTTTACCTTTCCCCGCTGGAGAAATCTCTTCACTTGAGGCTATACCTAGAAAGAAAACTCTCTGCATATACGGCGTACTTACATGAACTCTGGAGAAAATGTTTTGCATATCTGATACATAATAATGAGTACACGCAACCACTATTAGCGCACAACACAGGGATTTAAACGCGGTGTTACTTTTAGCTGGAAAAATGCTTGACCTTTTTTTCTCCCGACTTTTTTCTATTAAAGTTTAACAACTGCAGACATGCCATGTTTCATGCATGTTATACTATTCCAATTTCCACAATTGTCCTTGCCTAGACTTAGTTGCTTTCTCCTCAAATTGTTTTTACCTTTTTTGAAATTACATACCTTTGCGATCCGGAGATGAAAAGTATTCTTTTCACTACTCCACACGATGACGGCCACGAGAGAAAATATAAAATTACAAGGCCAGTGCATGCATTATGGAAGGAGTAGGAGTAGCAAGCACAAAACACACCTGTATAAAATAGTTGCTTACTTACTTCATTATTTAACATTGTGTTGAAAAGTTTTATATTTTCAACTTCCCCCTGAATTCATTCTCCTTAATTTATCATTACTTATTTAAGGAGAAAGCAAGGTTTAACCATTTTTATTCTGAGGACACAAGCCAGCCACATAATTAGGAAATACTTCCTGCATCGATGTATGTATCATCGTCACCCACCCAAGTTGCATTTCTTTCTAAAGAAGAGGAAGAAAAATTCTAAAGAAGAAGTGCATGCCATGTCCACGTCATCCCCCATTTTCAAAAACCAGACGTGAACTAATGAAGGACAAACAAGACAAGACTACACAGTACTATTTTTTTACAGCACAGCTCCAAAATTAGTGAATTTTCCTTGAGTTTAACCAGCAACACATTTTTACTTTCCCTGTTATATTTACTATGAATGCACCTGCACCTTCCTTGCACCTCCATTCATTTGCTGCTGTCAGTTCAACTGAAAGAACTGTTTGTTAGTGGCTGGGTTCCTGCCTGTTATGTTGCCGCACACGGCACACACAACCTGTCCATTAAACTTCCCCAATTTTTTTCTTTTGTTTTGATGATGTTCATGTTCTGTTCATGTCTGATACGTTTCAAAGGGGGAAAAATGAAAGTTTTCATTTAGAAATGGATGAGAAAATTGAAAAAGTTCTGGAGAATGAAGGGGGAAATTCAATGCGATGGGAGGGTTGTGATCCTGTCTTACCTTGTCCTGTCCTCCTACTCCTGCCATCAACTTTTGACTGACAGTTTCCACTTTGAAAAAAATAGTGATAAAATTTCACTCGTTATTTCTCCCATCCTCTATTTTTTAGTTGATTACATCTCAAAAATTAAAACCTTTTCCGACAACAAAAAATGCTTACGAAAAAAACGAGAACAAAAAAGCTTTTCACTATGCATTGCACTGTCAAGTCAAGCCATGTCGTAGTCGACTCATTTAATAATTACGCGTTCTAAAAGTCCAAACATGAAAAGCCAAGCTCATTATCGTGTATTAGCACGATTTTCTGCCTTATGTACTGTGTGCGCTGCGTTGTGTTTCAGTTTCCATTTTCTTCTTTGGTTTACCTTCTTTTGTGAGCAGAAGAACGAATTTTACATAAGTCGTTACCGTGTCGTCGTCATCGTCATCATCTCATTTTCATCATCATCATCGCACTGCCAGGATCCTCCTGAAATTTGAACACAAAAGAGGTTGCGACATCCTCTTTCTCCTTCTCTCTTTATTTTGATGCTCTACTTATGCAAATAAGCCAGGAGAGACTCTTCCTCAGCTTTCTTTCTCCCCGTGCATTTTCACTTAATGAGCTTAAACAAGGCCTTTGGTATATTAGGATGATGATGATGCTGATGATACTGCTCCTCCTCATTCTTCACCTTTTTTTACTTTTACCTCTCGGATATTGTTTTCCCTGAGCGTGTTGAGCAACTCAAAAGGTAAACATGGTATCGTGCCAAGTAAGTAGCAAAGTTGGGAGTAACTTGAGATCTTCTCCAGGATAAATTTGGATGCATCCTAGCATCGTCTCATTTTACTTTGCATACCTATTACAGGTGTACTACTATTTCCATAGCTGTGAGCATTAACATGGTAAAGAACAAAAAGAGCCTAGAGGCTCAAGCTTTTTTCATTTTTACCCTTCTCGTCTCATCCCTTCCCATTTGATTAAATTAGCTTTCATGATCATGTAAAATGGCGTAATTAATCCGCTTCAATTTATCAAGAGATCCATTTTATTCCAGAGAAGAAAACTTTTTCCCTAGAGTTTCTATGTAAAAAGCGTACGATACGACCACAATGTCATGGTATTCCAGGGAAGGAAGACGACGGTGATGGTGATGCAATCCAAATAATCAGCCACTTTGACTTATTTCCTGCCCTTGGCACACGTTTTCAGCCTGAGCCGAAAGCCTTTCACTAGAAAAATGGAAAGTCCATCCCTGTTCCTTTCCCTCCCATCCAATTCACTTTATGAATCATACTTCTAGACCTCGAGCAATTCCACAGAAATCTTTAGTTACCTAGATGAAAGAATGAGGGTATACACGAGCTCAGAGGATTTATAGGAAATGATATAATACCGTTCAAATAAATGTAATAAGAAGCCATAATGTAATTACAATCACCAAATGTCTCTTTCATTCCCGAATTAAAACCTGTTTCCAATTTGTACTTCAAATGAGACACATGCACAAATGTACAAATGGAGGATGGTAGGCATAGAAAGAAGCACGAGCAGCATCATGTTCCAAAGTCCTTGTTGATTTCCAGAAATTCCAACAATCTAAAGGCATCCAGCAAGGCCTTTTTTCTCATGTCATGCAACAAATGGTTCCAGTTTCGGTAAGTAATGTTGTAGTTTTCGTTTGATCATCAGCCATGCCATGAGCCACTAACTAGGACTGGCTTGGCTAATCCTATAGCCATTTTACCCTATTACAAGTCCATGAAATTAGCTACCATATACAAAGTTGCGCAAAAAGCTCTAGCTTAATTTCACTCTCTCCTTTTTGCTCAAGCAAAAACTCAACTTTGCAATTTCCCCTTTCCCAAAAATGGATTTAATTTGTTCTCAGCAAGTCTTTTCATGTGATGTTTGGCTTAGCAGAAATAAATAATGATCGAATGATTAATACATATATTCCCGGATGCTTCGTAGCATACACAAAATTCCACCTGAAATCGTAATAATCCAATCAGCTCGACGTGTATATAGCCTCAGTAAACATGTCTTCAGATGTTGTATGAATGTCCCTTCGAATTACTTAAATTGAGTGGACAAATCCAGGGAAAATCAATCAAGCATACTAGCATACTAGGTTTTTTCATCAGTCAGAATCAAAGTCCATTTTATGTACTTTCCAGAGAAGTTCGGCCATAAAAATTAATTATCCTTCTTTTTGAGGAAGGGTTTGAATAGAAAAAAAATGTAATTCCTCTCACATATATACATTTTCTCTACTAGTGTGTCATTCAGGTACTTACTCAAGGTCTGAAACAGCTTAGCGTTTTTAATGCCGATTACTCATGCAAAATCATTATTTTTTTGTCGAGTGGCTTGGTTTGGTTTGTTAGAGTGCAAAGTAGTAGATTATTTGCGGTAATTATTTTTCCGAGGTAGACATTTTGCACACCTAAAATTTCTTTTCCATTTTTCGGTCACCAGGCCCTCCCTCCTCGGTGAAATGTAAGGGTGGGTTCAAGTGGACGTGGAATTAAATCGCACATGCATGCATATATGTAAAACGTATACACCTGTTTACCTTCCTGTCAATCCTCGTGACATACATTTATTTGAAATGGAGAGAAAATGAAAAGGACGTGTGTGCCTTTGGTTTACCAACACGTCCATCAAAATGAAAGGCGATTACTATTGTCGAGAAAAGGGAAGGGATATTGTATGACAAAACCCTGTCTTATTTCCTAGTCCTCCCCAAACGAGAAACAATAATAACAGAAGCCTCACTTTGCAAAAATAAAAGTTTCTTATGCAAACAGAACTTTACTGTTGGGGGACATTTTAATGTCGTTCGATGGCCGCTGTCACTGTGTTGTCAGCAAACAGGAAGGAAAAAAACCGTACTGGTGAAAGCGAGAAGAAGACCCTGGTCGACTAAGACAAGGAAGTACGGCCTTGGAAAGGAAGATTGGGATCTTATGAAAAATTTGTACTTCCTTGTTTTTCTGGTTACTCAACCTACTTTTATGTATTCTTTATGTATTCATTTAGTATCTAATAAAATATCCACACGGGTAGATGAGTTGAACGGATAGCGCATCTTCCCCCTTTCATCATCCTACCCTCCTCCCGATCAACTAGAATAAATAGATGAGCACTACATAATAGAAACAAATAAAAGAAAGGCTTCTACTTCTACTTTTTTCCAGGAAATTGTTAAAAAAGCAAACTTTGTTTTCCACTCGAATTACATATGTTCATGATCATGATCGTGAAAAGTCCGTTATTACATTGAATGAATGTTCAAGGATGGAAGTTGAAGAGTTGAAGTTGAGTTTCTAGTTTTAGTGATAGTAATTTTGTGCCCAGCTCATTTTTCAAGAGTTGCATCACAGGAAAACATCTTTTTCAGAGAGCGAATGACATAAAAACAGGACGAGTGAACTCCAAGCCAAGAGCAGTAGCCCCTTAGCTTTTGAAGAAAGTTTGCCTAGTTTGGAAACATTTTTATTTAGATTGTAAATAAGACATGTTTCGTTTCCCCTCTTGTAGATCCAAAAATTCAGATTTCTCAGTCTCAGGCCAAACCAGAGAACCAGACCAGGCGGATTGCCAAAGGAAAGTGGGTTGTTTTAGCATAAAAATGAGCTTTTGAAAAAGCTGGCCAACGGGGTCTGTTATTATATTGCTCATGTCATGTTCTTCTTACGCCTCGCCACCACCACCAACCAACATCAACACAAAAGAATTACAAGTTTTTTCTCCAGTCTGGCCTTGAAAAAATAATATTTTAGAAATGAGCAGTTCATATACTCAGGCCTAATAAAAAAGGCTTGGTGAGTGAGTCAATATGTTATTTTATCACGCATAAATAATCCAGAGAAATAGGGACATTGCATGCATTCTTCATGCTATTACTCCCATATAATTCTTGCCTGGAACACGACCTTCATTTCACCTGTACCACTTTTCCCTAGAATTCGAATTCGATCTGCGTTTCAGTCAGGCGAAGAATTGTACCCCTTTTTTCATGGTGTCGAGAGGAAAAAAGGTCGATGTCGAGAAGAGCGCTTTACGGATTCCCTTTTACACTTTCCTTTTCTCCTTTCACCACACCATACCAGCAAAGCAACAACACAAACACCATTTCAATTCTTCACGTTTGCTTGGTTGGATGAATTGATTTATCTATTTTTAAACTGGTAGAGAGAAAAAACGTAGCCGTGGTCAAATGGAAGCAGACCGAGGGAGAGAGAGAAAGTAGGAATGAAGTGGGGAATTGCAATGGATGAAGATTGTGTAGACGGTGAAGTGAGGAATCGAGTGACGATATACAAAATGCAATAAAAAAAGGGTTATTGTGAAGTCAATACTCTACAAAAAGCTTCGTAGAATTTTTTTTCTCTAGAAAGAAAGGAAGAAAGAGAATGTGAGAACAAAAGGGCTTGTAGAAGAAGGAAAAACGAAAACAAAGTTTGATCAATTTTCCCTTTTCACGTCGAAGACGAGATAAACTTTTTAAAACGAGCCGTGCTGGTGCTAAAAGAGCCAATGCAACGCTACTCTGATACATGCTCACGTGTTTACGAGTTTCAGTTGTTTTGTGCGTTCGTATAAGATACGTTTACGGTAGACATACACGAACGCCAGGCAAAGGGCCAGGTTAAGGCAAATTGCCTAAGCCGGGGCATGGAATAAGATACTGATACGATGCGCCTAAAAATATACTTTATTTTCTCCGCATCTCATATGCCTTGGGAAGGCGGTAGAAAATCACAAATCCGCGATTCTCTACGCTGCTATTTATATCGCACTACAAAACGTGAATCGCAAGAAGGAGTGAGAAAATAAAAACTAGGTTAGAGGACGAAACAAGTCTTGGCTGGAGAAAAAAAGCAAAGGAATCTTTGTGGACGACCACGGCACAGCCTTCTCCTTCCCTCAGAACTTAAGATTCACGCAATGACGGAAATATACACTTAACCTTTGAAATAAATAAAGGATGAGCAAGCCAGAGGATGAGGTTGAGATAAGGAAAAGCTCTCTCACAGAGTCTCCTCGTTCTCAAGTTTGATCATCTCATCTCACCCACTAAAACAGCAAATCTTATGAGTTGCTCGAAACCATAAAGATGAAGAGGAGGTGGAGGAGGGGAAGCTCATCTCGTGCTCATGCAATCTCCCCGAAAAAAAATCAGGATCATTCTTGCGGTCTGATCTTGGTCTAAAAACTCCATAAAAATGCTGTAAGAAGGTTGGTTGGTCGAAAAACTTCTTCCTTCTTGGCAATGCCTCCAACTACTACTCCAACGCACACTTAATAAATATTATGATTGTGATTCGTGAGGTTAATACATATATTCCAGCTGAGGCATAAACTTCTCCTTTGCACCTCAACTCAACTACTAAAAAAGGGAAAGTTTTTTTCGCTCCTTGGGTTCTTGCATGCTTGCGCTTATAGAAGGAAAGTAAATATATCCGAGTCAAATGTCCGGTTCAGCTTTGTTGCAACGCCTCCTTTCATTTCCCTCCTTGCTCAACTCGACCCAACGTATGTACTACATACGAACAAACTGCATAGTTATGTGCATGCAACGTAACTTTTTTTCTTTTCTTTTATCATGATCTGGACTCTTGTTCAGAAAAAAATCACTTTTTTGCTCTAGTTTATAGCCTCGAAAAGTTCATTTTTCTATAATACCTACTACATACACTACACCCGAACAAAAAATATTTTGTGGGACGGTCTGTAACCTGCAACTTAGCGGGTGATGGTTGTTGGTGATGATGATCATGATCACCTTCACCATCATCATTGCTATTCTCGAGTTGTTCTCCTTCCTTTTCAAGTTTGGCGAGAAGAGGAAAAGACTTGTTCCCTACTTTCATGATGATCCCAATCTCGTCTCACTCGAGCGAGTCAGAAATTTTTTTGTTGCACCATCATCATCATCGTCACTATCACCATCGTCCTCCTCTTTCTTATGATTACATATCATCATTTTCTCGCAAAATGCTGGGAAAAAGTGAATATGAGGTAATGAAACATGAGTTCGCCAACTTTTACCCGGGCACGGACCATGATGTCCATTGTCCAGAAGTCTACTCCGTCGCTGTCTCGTCCTCTTCTACCTCTTCCTTTATTCTCGTGAATTGAAAGAAATTTGTTGGGCTATGTCATATCCCATCCACTTTTCACATTTTTCCTCCGACGAAATGACAAGTGTAAGCATATTTTTTCCTCCACTGAAAAAAGTAGTTCATTTTAGTTCATTCCTTAGAAAAAAAGTTGATCGCTAGGACCATCATCATCATCATATTTATCGTGAAAACTCTTCTTCTTTTTTCCTGTTTCAACATCTAACAAAAAAGGAAAGTAATAACTGGGGAAAATCGGGAAAAAATCTCGAGCACGACAAGAAAAGAGACTAGACAAAGAAAAGATGAATCATCAGAAAAAAATCCGTTTTTTTCCAAATGGCCTAAGTAGTAATACTAATACACTTTCTTTTTTCAATAGAGAGAAAAAAAATGAATTGAGCTTCTGGACGGTCCTGGTTCTGGACTGGAAGTATTTTTTCCCGTTGAAGTTCATATGATGGCGATGATGACGATGATTATATTGCCATGTAGTAACAAACTGCTCGGGTCATTATGACATAAAGGCAGTAAAAAAATGGTTTCGTTCAGAAAGAAAAAGATGAAAAACTTTTTTCTCCTTCTTTATCTACCGGTAGTAGTAAAATATGTACGTAGGTAACATGATTTACCTCCGGGATCCCTAGTATTCTTTCCCCGGGTCAATTTTCTATTCATAATATATTATTCTTTTGGATTCAGAGCTTCCAATCTCATAAAAAAATCTTTGTTTGGCCATTGAACAGGTAAGTCATGCAAACTTTTTTTCGGAGGGAATGTTATTATTGGCATGATTACATAGGTACTTTCTTCGAGTGTAGAAAAGTTGTTTCCTTCATGCAAGAGGAGAGTCTACTCGCTTACTAAGCATAGCATGCATATGGCCTTCTCCCATTGCTCATGCAGAACCGTCATAATAATCATAATCATAATGGAAGCACGCCCATGCACGCTCACCAGATGGAAATGAAACTTCCTTTCTTTCCACCTTTCTCCATAAAATAATGAGCTACCCTATAGGGTTTGAATAGATATTGTTCCTCTATTTTTTTCTACATACCTTCTTGAACTTTTGTATCTAAATCCAAAACTGGTAAACCCCAAAAGAGTGTTAGATTAGAATTTTCGGTGCATATTTTTAAAAAGAAAAAATCAAAGGAACGGCGAAAGAAAATATTTGTCTATTCTAGGCATTCTTTTCTGTCGAAGTAGGTAATCTCATAGAATGTATTTCTCAACTGTTCTGCTGTTATGAGCTCGGGTCGATCCTCCAATCCGATAGGAATCCTCGGGACGATAGTATGGTAATGTTGTCTATGACCTTAAAACATTTTTTCGAGAGAGTGAAACACAAATTGAATGGAAAAAGGAGTGTGTGCGTTCAGCATAAATAAAAAACGCGCTTTCTTTCTCCTTTCGTGTGCCAATACATCTAATGCACTTTTTTTCCTACCATCAAGAGAAAGAGTCAACAATAGGAGAAACATCATGCAATTGCCCAATAAATGACTTGGTTGTTGTTGTTGCTGGGCCGCAGAGAAAAAAAATCTCAATAATGGCAATAGCAACTCTGAGGACCATACCAGAGCATATCGTGGTTATAGCGTGGTCTCGAGCCACCCAAGACGATAAACATGGTCACCATGCCACGACCACGACTACGAACGACTCACGACAGGGATAAAAAAATGAAAGTGTTTCTGTACCTTTATCATACGATAGGATTGTTTGGCATGACATGGCACACTTTTTCCCTGGAAAAGAAGAAGCCACAATCCAAGAAAGTCCAGAATTCCCAGGAGTTTTCCAAAGCCAAAGTGAATGCCAATAATATAATGCCATATGGAATGAAGAAGAAGAAGGGGTCAAAACTCCCAGAGAAAATACCGGATCGACCGAGATTCATTTATTTTCCTTCTTTGCTTACACAAATAAAAGATGAGATGATTGCAATTGGAGTGAGAGTGATTGAAGCCATGTGTATGAACAAAAAAACACAACATAAATTTTTTTTCTCTCGAATATGGTTCTATTATACAGAATGGATGGATGGGAGAGCGTACACATTATTTGATGGTAATCTTGAAGTTGCTGATGTTAGCTTTTCCAACGATTTTCATCCTAGTGACCTCCATCCCCATCCATCTTTCTCCAAAGTATAAACTACATACTACATAGGTTGCAAATACTTTTCCTCCATTTTCTCTTCCATTTAAAATCAGAAAGAAAGAAAACTTTGTTCAAAAATAATATTTCTTTTTCACAAGTGAAAATACTTGCTTGTACGAAAATACTCGCATATTCCATGAAGTAAAATTCAAACACAAAACTTGGATTTCTTTTGGATTCCGCCTGAGTTCCCATTATGAACTAGAGAACATCTATCATGTTGCCTTCTGATGTTTCTGAGAATATGATCATCTCTGCTTTCATCCCGTCTTTATTCTGCCATGCCCTGCCGTACCATTCATTTATTTAAATTGAAGATGGAAAAGAGTTTTTCTTTTTTTCAGCAAAACTTGCATTTTTCTTTGGAACATAGCTCTTGTTCTTACTTATGCAATTCGTGTGCTTATATGGTGCGTGTTCCAAAAACATGAATGGATGGATTGAGAATTGAGAAATGGAGAAAATACTACTCGCTGGAGAGCCACTTTTATTATTCGAAATAAAATATGGGAAAATAGGTTCGTTCATGCAGACAGAACGGACGAAACTCGTTGGTTCGCGGATGTATGCTAATTTTTAAATAAAATTTTCCTATCGATTCCACCCGCTATAAAGACGAGAAGTGGAAGTGAGTAGCATTTCATTTAACCAGAGGAATCCATTCACTGAAGCCAAGTAGGGAAATATTATCTAGGTCAGCAGTATTCTATACTATTATTCAGTATCCACAATCCGGAAAATCCAAACCACTTTAATTCGTAAAAGGAATGAATAGAGACGAGGAAATAACCATGATACAACTTGTTTCAGGGAGAGAAAACATGTTGCATTATTCTACCCTGTTTACCTGCTAATTTCCCATTTCCTTTTGGTGAGAAAGGGAGCTATACAAGAATATGCGTAATTTTTTTTGGCAACTGTTCTGAACAGCTCATGCATTTCTTCCTCGGGAAAAGTGGGGGATGCAATAATGACTTGGCTTGGCTTGCAGCAGTAAAAGGAAGGGAGAGAGGAAGAAGAGTGCAGCGATGCGATGTGAAAATTCTGTAACAGTAGCAGCAGCAGCAGTAGAGGGATTTAAGCCATCATGCTCATAACTTCATCCACGATGACAAAACGGATGACAAGAGAAAAAATGAAGGAAGAAGATGACAACAACGTGAATAAGAACAAACTTGCATTGCATGAGCAACTCCACTCTACATTTTTTAAAAAGAAATATCGTATCCACATCCACCTCCTAGAATTTGAAATGACATCTATATCCTCAAAGACATTAATAATAACATCATTTTCCTCGATAACCACATTATTATTATTATGCGTTTTTATACCTATGAGCTAAGGTAGTCTACGTCATACTCATGTAGTAGTGTAGTCATAGTAGGAGGAAATAGGAAGTTGAAAGCATTTTGTAAGCGAATTAACGATCGAGTGTAAAGGACGGATGCTCTTCTCTGTATCATCTCTTCCCATCTACTTTTTTTTCTCATAATGATGACAATGCTTACGAATGAATGATATCACGATGATGATAGTACCTACGTAGTATATGTGCCCATAAAGTAATAAACCAGGGGGAAGTCTAAGTCGAGTCTGTCAGTCACTCTGAAAGGCATTATCGTTTATTGCATTCACATTTATTTCTAAAAAATGACATTTTTCTAGATCAAAATTCCTGCACATAATAAGTATGCATAGAGCTGCTACTGCTGTTGTTGTAGGAAGTGGGGAAATTTATCTCATTTTACCTATAGGCACTCATGCTTTATAATGGTATCATTGCATCGTAGCTCTTCTACTATGATGAAAGTAGTCGTCACGTACAATTCTCTGAGAAAAAAATTGGAGCTTGCGAGGAGTTAAGATATGATGACAGCAAGCCTACGCTGCTATGATCTAGTATATTATATGTATGTATCCATATGAAAAACAAAGCCTAGACCTGGCCTGAGACAATCAGAGTCAGAGTCGGAGTGAATCAAGGCAGAAAATATGAGCCTCTTTTGTGCGATGTGCATCCACATGACAGGAATAAAAAAGAGAAATGATCTGGCTACATAATAAGATGATGAGCACGGAAAATTGTGAATTGCTCAGGTTTTATATAGCTCGGCCTGGCCTTAGCGAGCAAAAATGTGAGGAAACTTCTTCAAAAATGAATATAATGTAGTAGGTAGGTAGGTTCTAAAATTGCAAAAATCCGCTCTAAACGTTAGTTTTTTAAAGAATGCAAGCGGAAAAGGGTGTTTTTCAGCTGGGAGGAGAATCGGATGTGATGCTAAAGACCTGTCTATAGTCTATACCCCCATCATATCATATCAACCCGCTGGTTGACAGGCAGTTTGTTCAAAGTACGAGAAACAAGAAGCATTCATTCAAACAATAACGATGATATGATGGTGTTTTGCTGTTTGTTTTGGCTAGGCAATGATATGATGGAATGCGGGCAAGTGTTGCGGAAACAGGAACGCTCAAGCCTTAGTCAGTCGCTCTGCTTGTCACAATCATCAACACGATCTCATCTTTTCTCTTTCTCTTTTTTGCGCAACAACATAATTCCATTTTCAACTGAGACTGAGACTTCATATCACATCACATCATCCCGTAGTAGGTATTACGGAAAAGTGAAAACTTCGAATATAATATTTTTTCTCCCTTCTCACACCTCACCTTCACGATTCTTTTTCTCCTGGAGGAACAGATGATACATTTCCCGTGTCACTCGCAATATATTTTTAATTCCGAGATGACAACTAGACAACCCGCAGAGTTTTTCTCTGAAAAGTCCTATTTTTCAGGTGAAAGGAATAAAAAAAATATTTGAAGAAAGTGCTTTTTATTTATTCACTTTCCCTTCAAAAAATGAAGCGAGCCCGTCAGCAAAACCAAACTAACTTACTTATATAATGACACCACGTCAACCGCCATCCCATCACACAATACCCTATAAATAGTAATGCAGTCATAGTTCAAAATGAAATGAATGCTTTTCCTCTGTGTTTGAGAGGTGTGGTGGTGGTGCGCTAACTGAAAATCCCTTTGTTTATTTTGATTACCATTCTATTTGCTTTTATTGATATTGTTTCATAAAGTGTCATCAACTTACTTTCTTTCGCGATGTTTCCTTTCCTCTGCTTCTTCTCCGCTTAAAATTTTCAGAAATGCCAACTCAACTCTCAAGATTTTTCTCTCTTGAATTTTGCATACACACTTTTAAGAGCGAATAAGGACGATTCGACCCAGATCACACGGGGAAAAAATGTTTTCTCGGTTTTTCTCCAGTTCAGGATCGACAGTTACTTTCGTATTCCAATGAAAGGAGAGGTCTTTTCTTCTGCGGAAACTTTTCTATTTGACTTGGGTCTTTTAGTTTCTTTTTAGGAAAAAGTTTGCATGTTTTCGCCTTATTATGATTATATATTTAGCGAGTTAAAGTGAATTGTCACTAGCCCAGACCACTAAACTTTTCTGCACAGTCCAAGACAGCAAACGAAAAGGCAGGTTTGAAAAGAAAAAAAATGCTTTCTCCCTTCTCATTTGACTTTTTCCTTCGAACTTGTCAACACTTTTTTCTGTATAACCTCAGCTCAATATATTTTTCAAACTGGAAGTTTTTAGCTCTCAGCTTAGGTCTGATGAGAAAAAATAGGTAAGAGTCAGTTTTTTATCCACGTCATTTGGCCAAGACTCATTCATATATTAAGGAGGGAAATGGGCGATCTGAGAGTCTTCTCTCTTCCAAGTTCGGGCTGAGAGACAGCCTTCATTTGACTTGTACAAGTTAAGCTATGTACCTCCACTACTCTGGTCCAGGTTGGATTATAAATATTTTCTCTGTGGTCTGCCCATGTACTTATGTAAGTTTGAGCGAGAAGAGACACCATTTTTTTTACAGTGAGAAAATTGCTGTTGTTTTCTTCTCCTCTTTTCGGGGATGATTCCAGAGAATATAAAATTGGATCTCTTTTTCTAGGGAAAAAATTGTAAAGTTGTTGATGGGATGTGTTGTTCTTAGTGTGGTACAGAGTTACTCCTGTTCTTTTTTTTTGTACAGGATTTTCTGCGGTAGAGGGAAGTGTTCCTGGAGCGATGCGATGACAAGATCTGTGATGAGTTCTTTCTCTCCTGTTTTGCTTCTCTAGAACAACGCTATAGTAGTCCAGGAGTGTTCTCCAGGTCTTCTGAAATTAATGAGGGTTTCACACTTTCATTCAACACCGAGCGCTCCGGAAAAAACTGCTTTCCTTTCAATTTTGCATGGAAGCTATACACGCACTTTGCAATGATGCTGGTATGTATAGCTGACGTGATGAGAGTTTTTTCAGCAATAAATTGTGCTCGAACTAGGTTTTCTCTAATTTTTCCCACTTGTACTACCCACTTCAAACTTTCCTTGTGCTTTTTATGCAAACGACGAGATGAGGGTAACGGAACACCACCAGATTTTGCGGAAGGTGATGAAGTAAACTCCCACGTTTCCACTTATTTGCAAATCAAAAGTAGAATGAACGAACAGTTCGTTAAGTAAACATTAGTTTGAAATTTTTAATGCGTAATTTACACTTTTCCTTATTTAATTCAATGACGAATACACCCACTTCTTTTTAATGTTTTCTTAAAGTATTAACTTGGATGTTTTATTACTTCCTAGTTCTTAGATGATGATGCGATGGGTCAAAAATTTCTTTTGCGAAGCACATCCCCACTCAAGTAGTATTAACACAGGATGTTTCACGGGACTGTCTTTTTTTCTTCTCTTCAGAAAACAAAATTAATTAGTCTAATTTTTCGTGTCGTGCTCCATATGAAAAAAGCTCTGTAAAAATTTCCCAGAAAATATCTTGCTCGCACTGGAGTTCAACTTCGAGTTTGTTTAATGTTTGTCAACTTTTCCTATTTCAAAGGGACTCTACGCCAACTCTTATTTAAAGCAGTTGGGACCCCTGCCACTTTTTCCCTTCACTAATTAAAAACGCTATCTTCCTTCTCCTAACACCGGTTTTTAAGATGCTCTGACTCTTTTTTTCCAAAAACTCAAACACTTGTAAAATATGAAGGATGAAATTAGTTTAGTCTCGTGTTTTACTTGGTGAAATTATTTCTTTTTTTCTTGTCAACTTCACCAACTTAAAGTAAACATGATTAAGTCAACTAACTCATGTATGATATTTTTAATTGCGAAATATTTTTCAGCGAAAGCGAAAAAATAAGTCAGCGTTAAGTGTCCACTTCACGAATGTCTGCGTAGCTGAATCACTCCTTTAAAAATGTATATTGTACAACATTGTTGCTCAATACACCTTACACATAGGTATATCAGATCTGAACGCGAGGAGGGAAGCAAAAAAATTATACGTTTTCAGCTGAAAATGCTATTTTTTGAAACGGAAATATAAAACAAGTTTCTATTTCTCTCTGCTTGATACAAAAAATGTATGAGCTTTAGTGCACAACCACCACCTCCACCTCCAACACTACTACTCGTGGGAACATTTTTTCTGTAAATGTTGTAGTTCGGCTACGGCTGTTGCTGTTATGAGTAAAAAACGTTCACCGGGGCAATGTTTGATATCACCAAATATAGAGAATACCTTGAACGGTATGCCGCCGCTTCCCACTTCGAACTCTCTTATTCTGAGGCAATATCACTAATCGTAATTGTAATGATGATGACGATGACGGCGATGTGAATTCACATTTGAGTTTATTATCCAGGGGGAAAAAGAATTGCTAACTTCGAATGTTTCCCAAGTTGTTCGTGTCAAAATAGTGAGCAGCACGAGTGCGACAGCATGCGTGCGTAACAAACCTCTCAGGTCTAAGCCCAACTTAGAACTGACAAGCACGTTATGAAACCAAGTGAATGTCTTCCTCCCTTTTGCTCGCTCGCTGCCTTCAGAGAATATAAGGAGCAAACAAAAACTTGTGAAGCTCTATTCTGTTCTCTGGTCTCTGTTCAATATTACAATAGAATATGGGTAATGCATGTATGCGTGCCTACCACCACCATCAACCACCATGAGGAGCCCTAATAACGAATGAAAATATCCAAAAATTGCTCACAATAATCCTTATGATGTGCATACACAAGTCAGAGCAAAATGCATACGGATGAGAGAGAAAAAACCACCCTAACTGATAGATTATAGCAAATGTGCATTTAACAAGCTTTTTATGCAGGCATGAGATGTGTGAATA
This sequence comes from Seira ritae, assembly GCA_027744415.1. Taxonomy (NCBI): domain Eukaryota; kingdom Metazoa; phylum Arthropoda; class Collembola; order Entomobryomorpha; family Entomobryidae; genus Seira; species Seira ritae. Next base: position 31,988 of record JAHZNI010002387.1, on the reverse strand, counting down.
TGACTGAGCTGAAGACAAGATAATCGAGTTTTTTCCAGACAATACTATTTTTTACCTAAACTAAGCTAAAGTGCGATTTTCCCTCATTCACCATTCGTTCCTAGTACGGATGTGCTATGCGGGGATGTTAATGAAACAAAATGACAAGTTATTTTCGCCCTTTTTCCTACCTGACAATTCAATCGTTCTTCCGGAGGAAAACGGAGACGAGCTTTGTGAGCACTCAAGCAATCGTTGTTCCTCCAGCAAACACAACTGGAGTGGAATGGAATAACATAAATGAGCAAAACGCAAATGTGTATTCAGTGATGTATGGATTTAAAAATTAAAAAGGGAATTATTATCATTAATTTGGAAGGAAGTGTAATGTAATGGGCAAAAACACAATTTTCGATTTTCCCCTAATGACATTATTCTTGTATGAACATGAAGCACTCGATTTTCAACTCGAGAGAGTGAATCGACAAAACCAAGATATCAGTTCTTCCGTTGCTGAAAAAAACTTTTTGTTGGAGTATACATACCTATCTATTATATCATATCATGCGTATGTATTTTGGGGGAGGGAGAGGTGCGGACCGGATATGAAATGGTAAGAGGGAGCTTGATTTTTGTAAAGTTACTTTTTTGTGCCGATATCATTAAAAAACCTAGCCAAACCACCTACACCTTTTCCTCTCCATGCTCTCCATGCACATATCCTGTCCATCTGTCCGTTCATCCATTCGCATTTTTTACAGTTCACGGATTCCCTGGAACTGAGCTGAACTGCAGTGCATTTTGAAGTGTAACCCAGCCCTTGATAATGAGGGTACACGAGAGCGGATAACAAGTTGAACTTTACCCAAAATAACAATATATGCTCGACGGAGAACTTTAAATTCGCACTTTTCCACGACTGTGGAGTGCTCTGAGAGAGTCGAGTAGTCCAGTCCATGTCGCGTCCACCTAATCCACACCTGCTTAATTATGTTTGTACGAATGGACTCACTCTCAAAGTCAGTCCAAGTCCAGACCAACCACATTTAGCTCGTCACGCTATGCTTACTCAAAAAAATGATATCGCATCCGGGCAAACTAGTCCATTGTATTACTTATAATGTAAATAGTATACTGGACAGATAAAAATTGATTCTTTTCATGCCTAGCGTTCGTTGACTGTGATGACTTTGACGATTGAGTAAATAGAAAAAATGAACATGGGTATAAATAGGTACACATTGTTTGCTGTTTAAGTCCCATTAGCAATTCAGTATATCCAGAGCAATATCAAGCAATATACATCCTCTGACACGGGCACATAATTCATACAAGCGCATTTCCCTTTAATTCCGTCAAAAAGTCAGCTCCAGTCCCTGGACTGGACTGGACTCCATAATACCAAAACCTATCCACTTTTTTATATCCTGCCACTTCCTCTCCTCTTCTATCGTCCTCCTCCTCTCTACATTTTTTTAGCGTTGGAATAGGAAATATTATGGAAACTAGGCTTGATGGACGGAACAAACCATAAAGATTTTTTATTCTGCTTTATGCGTTTTCTCCAGTGGCATGACTATGACTTGGCCTGGCAGTTGTTGCAACAGCAGTTTTCCTTTTGTGAAAAAATATGCTGTTCATTTTGAGCTGGAATATAAAGTTTATGTTTTGCTTCGAAACGATGCCTTTTCCCATTCAAAACATTTTGAACTGTTCCATCTACACGGACATGGATACTGGGATTTATCTTGCCATTTTTTAATTCAAAATGTGTGCATTAAAACAGCAACGAGGTCAGGCTCGTCTCTGGAGAGGGGAGTAAGCTAAGGTGTAAAAAAAGTAAAAAAATATAGAACAAGTGGAAATGGAAATGCTAAAGAATAGTGGAAAGCTGGAGCAAAAAATGGGTAAAATGTATAATACCTACACTTTTTTACGCTGTTGCTCTTTTTTGCTAACTCTATTACGACTATACGACTACAGGAGACAAGGAACAGGGAAAAATGTGTAATGATTATAATAAGGCGTGCGTACATAACTAACACAAAAAATTTTTTCTTCATAAAAATGCACAGACCCAGACCCACCGAACAGAACAGGAGGAGGTGGAGAGAATAAAGAACTCATAAAATTATTATGATGAACACTCTTCACGCGAAAGAATAAAAAAATGTTCCAGCTACCGTGTAATATTTAGAACTAAGTAAGAACCGTGTGTCTTCTTGTCGTGCCACTTTTTTCACTTGGACCCACCAAAGAAATGACTTTATTTTCTATTATATTATGCAGCTCAACTTCAAGCCAACTTATGTTCTCAACTCAACTCTTCCAATTTTTTAAAGTTGAGTCAACACTAGAACAGAAGCAGAGCGAAAAAAATATGGCAGTTTTCTTGGAAATTGATACCATTCTTTCCAAGCTTGATTCTGAGTCGCGCTGCAAATTGCATTAGATTTATTTACATTAAAATTTTATGCGCATTTTTCTCTCCACTCTACTCTCACTTTTCTCCCGAGGAAGATGGAAGTCGGGGAACAAGTGCACTTTTTTTATTCCCCTTTCATTTGAGATAGAGAGAGAAGGAGAAGAGAGGAGGTTCTACTAAACGCATTACTATTAATCCGACACAATTTCACCTTATAAAAATGATACTGATTAGGATTGATGGTGCTCTCTAGTGGTTTCCCGAAATTTATACTGGAGGAACCACCTGCTACCTGCGCAGTCCTCGCACAGGTCCTGCCTGCTTCTGGCTCTTTGTGACATGGTGACATTAAGAAAAGAAAATCATAAAAGGGGAAGCTCTATAAATCTCCTATAAAAATGAAGACATTTTTAGTATCGCGGAAAATTGTAATTCTTCATAAATAATTAGAACTATGAACCTCGCAAAAACTCGAAGCCTTCAATGGAATTATATTTACTTTAAAGTCACAGAAGGGCAATAAATTTTCGTTGTGAAAAAGCTGCTAAGAAAGGAGGGAGACATAAGTAATGCATTACTTACAAATGGCATCATCCTTCAAACTCACCGCAACACATTGCCCACCTCCTGAAAGCGTTAGCCTGAGTTCCTTTTCAAAAATTCATTTACTTTTCCGAGTCTTCAGCGCTTACCTATATACAATATATAATGTAGTTTTGTGTATATTTTACTTATTTTCGCGAAAAAGAAGGAGAAGAGGAACGTGCGAAATGTAAACGAGAAAATAACAAAGTCAGGTTGAACAACGCACGAATCCTATTATTTCTTTATGAGCAAGAGAGTGACTGAATGACTGAGCGAGCGTTTCAAAGCGCCGACGACATGGACATTGCATCGCATTGGCATACTAAAGAAGACTTAATTTTCTGCAAGTTACTTCTATATATCCCATATAAAAGCAATAATTTTGGGGGGATTGTAGCAGTAATAATAATGATTAATGAGCGATGAATAGAGTGAAAAAAGGAGCGGAGGAATGAACCAAAGCTAAAGAGTGAATAGTGCAGCAAAGTCAGTCAGTCAGCCTCATCGTCATCGTCGTCGATTTCGATTGAGCAACAGAAAGAACAACTTTATATATCGCCGTGTCATTATTATTGGCTTGGCTTTTGTGCCGCGTGCACTCCAAAAGCTCCGTAATCAGAGACGTGGGTTAGGCTACAGGCCGGACAATTACTCATTCTGCGTTATTAACTTGTTACGCGACGGAGAGACGGGCTAATGTAATGAGCCCTGGCCCCATGTTTCCTCCCTTTTTCAACGGTCTGGCCCGCTTCGATTTGTAATTAACCTCACTCAGTGTTCCTCCGACAAGGTATTATTTGTTCGCAAATAAAATAAGTGATCGATATTGCAAATTTATTTTCGCGTGCTAGCAGTACTAGCTAGAGTATGCATTTAGGTATTCTGGCTTGTTTGTTCAGATTGAACTTGAGATGCATAATAAGTAATTGAACTTCATGTTCTGTTATGAATATTCAATAAGTATTCGTCAACAAGACATGCCAAGTGTTTCCGAGAAAATGGAGTGGTTGAGTCGAGAAATGAAGCCGCAGTCATACTTATTTTGAGGGGATCGGATATTGATGTCGATACGGAAATTTTATGTGGTCTGCTTACAATACACTGACCTCTCACACGAAACATGAAACCGAGAGGCCAGAGCACTGAAAATTGGACTTTTTTTGCAGAAAAGGGGTCGAAGGTCTCTGAAAGCAGGGCTATTAGATTAGTTACGTGAAACGAAAAAGTACTGAGTCGTTCTCTTCATCTGTCTACTTTATTGCCTGTTCAGGTAGTATCTAATACTGCTTTTCTTATGTAAGCATATACATACACTATAGTCTAGCTGAAAAAGGGCAACCGACCTCGACAGAAGAAATTTAATTTTCATCGCGGCAAATTTCATTTTTGAATGGTTGCGGTGCGGTCGCAAAACTTATCATTTCCTTCAGCCTTTACTTTGTAGTTTTAGTAAAATAAGTAATATTGGAAATGGTTAGAGTCAAGCCAGACTCATGAAGACCCCGTTGCGCCGTAGATTGGATGGTTTTTCAGCCTTTGCTTTCTCCTCCATTCCATTGTTCCGAATATTTAATAAAAACGTAACTGTAACTGTAACGCTACAGAACCACTGACGCGAAGTAGGAGGAGGAGGAGAACGATGAAAAAATGTGAAGCGATACAACTACTTACGATAGTAGGATTTTTTTGCGGAAGCTGACCTAAAATTATGGAATGGAAGGGGAAGGACAAGCAAAGCAACTTTTTTGCATCAGCTGGAGGAAATGGCTTTGATTGCATTTTCGGATTTTCTCTTTTTCTGTGTGTTTTGCTTGAACTGACGTGACTTCAAAAAACTCTGAGTCGAGTCTTTCGGAATATTCAAAAAGCGGATTTTTTCTTTTCTGCTACTGCCACGTCGTACTACCCCATCCCGCTTTTCCTAGGAAGGACGAGGAGAAAATCATGGCAAAATTAGATCATCATACTCGACTCATTCGTATTTCGGTACATGGCATCATGGCACTGGCCCCATAGTTCCCCCGAAAATATTATTCTACTCGACTCCACTCTCCGTTTCACTCATGTCATGCCACAGTCACAGTCATGTTCCACCGGAATAATAATAGTTTTGTGGAGCAGGAGGGAAAGCATTAACCCATTCATTTTCCCTATTTTATTCTAAACAACAACAACAAAAGATCACCACCGATTGTCCCCTTCTTCTGGATATCTGGATCTCAAAAGTGAATATAGCTAAATTTGGAAAGTGGAGCTAGAGACCCTCTCTCTCACTCTTCAGTCTTCTCTGCTTTTTTGATCTTGTCGTTTGTCGTCATTTCTGTTAAAAAAAAGTAGTTCGCGATCTTGTTTTCGTTTTCACTCCCATCCCATCGTTATCTTGTTTTGGCAGAAATTGTGTCATATTCATGCAACACATATTGACTGGAAAGAATAAGTGCTTTGGGAACAAGAGGGGGAAGAGACAAGTCAAAATATGCAAGTTGGGCGAATACACAAAACGCAGTACAATGCAAACGGCCTATTATTGTTATTGGCGATGTGTGGAAAAGGAGGAGAGGAGAGCGGAAGCCAAACAACAAGAGTGACATCATCACCAGCAGCATCAGCATATTATCCCTTTTTCTTTCACGCTTTGTATAAACCTACGTCTTCGTATTTTTTCTTGTTTGTTCTCCAGATTCCAAAGAGTTCGGGGATGCTAAAAATAAGTAGGTTTGTTATTCGTTCCAACTGGAAAATTTGAATTGGGATGTAGAGGATCAGGATGACATTGCCATACAAAAGAAAAAAAGCGGGACAGCACGAAGTAGTATTTTTCGGAGTTGCTTTTTTTAAAAAGTATGGCAGGGAAATGGGGTCTTTCACGCAGATTAGAATGGAGAGATCCTTCCGTTTTCATGTGACACATATTGCAAACTCATCTGGCTCATCTTGAAGTCATGCTAGTTTCGTACAAGCCATTACTTTCCCTTTTCTTATCCATTTTGTTCGCATTCATTTCCTAACAACGACAATCACAATTGGACTGGATGACGATGGTGGTGGGAGAAAGTGGCCGTGTTGGTCGATGATGATGATGATTTTATGCTGGCCCGGCGCACGGTCCTCGGCTTGCCTTAGCTTCAGATTGCTATTGCTGCTTTGGTGAACAACATGACATGAGTCCATAAGAATTCTTCGGAAAGGTACATAAAAAGCCAATTTTAACAACAAAAAAGGAAATAAAAATCTGTGCCTTTTTATGTACTTTCTCCCCTTTTAGTGGCCTGTGGTCCTTGGAAATAAACGAAGTCTGCAAAAGTGTCCGATCTTCTTCCCTTCTAATGTTTTTCCTCTGGAGAAAAAACAGCAAAGCGAGCTAAACTATAGTTTATTTTTTTGCTTCCGTAAAAAAGATTCAGGGAAGAAATTACGAGCAAAGAAATTGTTTCTGACAACACTACGGTCCAGCCTTCTGGAATGGTTTCTCTCTTCCCTTCTGTTTTGTTTTGGTTTCTCTTGAGGGAGAAAAAAAGGAGAAAGCGCCCGAGAAAGTCTCAGCGGATGGATGGAACAAACAAGATAGCTGCAAAAAATACCCAGGAAAATCGCTGTGCAGAAATACCCAGATGCATTCTGTATAAAAAAAAGGCATTCAAGCAAGCACGATGTTATCACAATCAAGAGGAGAAATGCCGTGGTGGTGTGGGGAGGCGATGGGAAAAAACTCATAAAGTATAAAAATACATGCATAAACTTCCTTGGATAGTCCGCCTTTGATCTCAACAAACTTTCCAAGGGAGGACGGGCGGAAGTGAAGGTAAGAATACTATCCCAAGAATCTGAGTGAGCAGAAGCGCAAAATGAAAAAGATAAAAGCAATAACATTGCATTTACGGTCTGACTCTACTTCGAACATTCCAAAACTACCAACGGATCAAAATATCGAAACTGAAAATAGAAATATAATAAAGCCATGCAGTCCATACACATTTGTTCTGAGTGTATCGTTTCACTGTCAAAATGAAACTCGCTCCACGGTGCCATATAGGTATGCTCCTCCGTATACGTCACTGAACCGTTCGTAACCTTCTATTGACAAGTCGCTAAAGAATTCAGCAGGTGATATTTCACGTTCTGGCTTGACCAAATAAATTTTTAAGTGGCAAGTCAATGACCCAAGCATTTCAAAATGGCTCATAAATAATTGCTGGTTCTATTAAAAAACTGACGAATTCAAAAATTAAAGATGATTCATGGCATTTCTGCTTGCTTCAATTAATGTGTAGGTAAAAATTACAAGTACCAAATGAAAATATTCCAAAGCTTGCGCTGAAAACAATGTCAACAGTTAGCCTGCCTCCACTGTAAAGTACTCAACACTGCTGTGGTTTTCCCGTACCCAGTGCATCCTTTCGGAATGCGACCCTCAAGGGATTCTCCAAAATTTAATGTACATGCCTCCTTCATCCCCAACACGCATCTCCGTATCCGTATTTGCCTTGAAGGACTTTTTCCATTATCTCATTCTGTATCTAACACATGCCATGCTACTTTATTAAAGTGTAATGCACAGGTACCTTAAGGTAAAGCTATATGCTGTACCCTTGTAAATAGTTTCGTTACATGAACTTAAACTTCAATTAAGCGCACGATGACTTTCTTTTGTCATGTTTCATTTTTAAGATAGCAATAATATTTTTCCATTTTACAATTAAAACTGTTTACGTGCTGTCCCACAAGGAAAATTTCAAACATGGCAAGTTCCATTATCGCTCCAGACGCGAGGTATTTCCAGAGGGAAAGCTGCATTCCATAACTTTTTATCTGGGGGCAATGGTTCTACGAGATTATTTAGCTTTTCGTCTAGTCTTGGGACTTCGACTTGGGGCATGATGATATGATAACGATAAGATATTACTTGTTATATGAATCGCATCGCATTGAAAAACGCTACTGAAACAACACCAGAAAAATCTTTTCCTTAATGTACTCGAGACTTAGACCTGAAGCTAAGTCCAAATCAAATGGTGCGTTTCTTTCCAAAAATTTCTCATTGAAAAACTGCATCTGATTGTGATTTGATTAGGATTGCGATTACATAACGATCTCACTTTTCTGAAAAGGCCGTCCTCCCCTAAATCAAGTGAGATGCTCTCTTTCCTTCACGATGCGTACCTTGAAGGCACTCGCATAATCACTTTGAGTTCTCGTCTGTCGTCCTCTCGTATCACCGATCTGAGCATCTTAAAAGGAGTTCGTTAATAAAGCAAAGCAACGCTTACCCAAAAGAGCCTATGGCACAGCATCAAGCATCACAAACCCATCTTCTTCTTCCCATTTCATTTAACTTTTTTCAAGTGTGAACGTAAAGTGACTGGGCGTTAAAATCCTTTAAGAAAATTGTGTCATTCTCTAAAACAAAAAGCGAATAAAACAAAAGCCTCTCATAAAATTGCTCTTTTCAAGATTGATTGGTGGTGAATGTTACTCACTCAATTCGAATGCCAAACGGACCTAGTCATACTCATTCAGTCATTGTATTTAACACCTCCTAAAAAATTATGTAAATGATCATCATCATCATCATCAGCCTCTTCATCATAACTCGAAAAAACATTTTTATGTATTTTAATGTGACTCATATTATTCTTTCCGATAATGGTTACGTCTGTTTCTCAATTATGCAAAACTATTGTTTTAGGCGACCTTCTAATCACGCTGCACGTCTCTTTGATTACTTAGGATGGTGCCTACCCTTCTCCTCACATATCTCACGCATCATCATCATCACCATCATCATTACTGCCGTGATCTTCAGCTTAGCATCACCATTCTTACTTTCTTGTTCGTCATCCCTGATTAGATCTATCGTGGTGATGATGTTGAGTCGAGTAATCAAAATCACGATGAATTTTCTTACCGAGAGCCTTGATTCTACTTCAGTCACTCACTCTCGCTCTTTTCTTTGTCCTATTCTCCTTTTCTGTGAATCATTCATTTTTCCATAAAAAGTTCAGAAAATGTACATAATGCGTTTAACGCTTTTGATGAAAAGGGTGAGATTCAATGATGATTCTTTTCTTCCTATTTTTCGCTTCATTTCATTGTTTTTTTGTTCCCATGTACCATTCTCCCAGTGACTTCTTCTTAATGGACCAATTTGCTCCCGGCGAGATAGACAAGACGCATTGTGCTTGCTTTGGTTTAGTGTGATGTGATGTACTATGAACATGAGCACTGACTTGACTTGACTTGCTGACATTTTTTTCCTACATTTTTTACGAATGATTTGAAGATTAAAAGCTTTTTTTACAGCTTTGTTGTAATTTTTTCCTCGGATCCTTTGACTGACATGGGCACTTTATTCTTGTTCGTCAGTAGAAAAAAGGAGTGGATCCATCTTTACAGCCATCCATCCATTCCATTTATGCATTACCGAGATAGACGTTTCCGTCGCATTTTTTATGCCGAATTTCAACAAGTTGCTATCCAGAAAGAGTATCAAGAATAAGTACATAATATATCACTTTACATGACTATGACTTTATTCTCGGACTAAAAAATTAGCAATAAGGCATCATATGTATCACATCACATCATCAATAGTTGCCATCCTCATGATCAAAGCGATATTGGAAAGTGCGTACATATATGCTTCAGTGAAATGGGACAAGTCAAGTTCTCATCAACCCCCTCATCTCATACGATAAGAGAGTGCTAGCTACTGCAGATATTGGCAAGCATGAACTAGCTGTATGACATTTTTCATCTGGCTCACATCATCAGAAATAAAAATACATTTTCACTCGATCCAGCCAGAGATCCAGCTCAGCCTCGTCGCCGTCAAGAACACGATGACACTTGTCGATCGAGAAGGATGAAGTTCCTAACGAGCGAAAAAAGAGAAAAAGCAAACACCAGTAAAAAAGCTTTTAAGCTTATGGCATCGCACCTCACTCAGCCACCACTTCTTCTCCCACCCAACATAACATCTCTAGAAAAAATATAACTGTCTTGTTTCATGTAGCACGCATTTTCTAAGGATTCCAGAAGAGATGAGAAATCGTTACTTGCGGAGGATGAATCGGATTCGGATCAGATGGAAAAAGGGAGAAAGCATTTTCTCCCAGAAAAGAGCTTTAAGCATTGAAGTTGTTGGAGGTAAGTAAATCCTGAACTCACTCCACCAAACCAGACCAGAAAAAAAATTGTTTTAGAGTTCACTGAACAAAACACAATGTTTCAATAGCCTCCGGTGAAAAAATACTGATATTCCATCAGGATCGGAATAAAAACATGGTTTGGTTAAAGGCTTGGCTTGGCTCTATCTTTACTTTCACACTTGTTCACTTCTCCTCCTTCAATTCGCACTTGACTTTAGGGAAAAAGCCTGAATTTTTTTTAGTGAAATTGCATCGAAAGCGTGCTTCACTCCTCCCGTAAATCCTTGGCATTCCTGTAAAAACAATAAACCAACTGTTTCGAGTAGAGTGGAGATAAAAAAAGGAGGAAAATAATCCTGTTTTTTCAAGACTTCTGCAGAAAAGCTCATCACTTAATCCTAGTGTAAGTTTTAAGCAAAGTTAAGCAGGGAAATAACTTTGTTCCATGGCGTGATCAAGCCAAAGTCCATGGCTTCCCTCTTGTAAGTATATATTTGATTCACTGGCTAATTCAAAACAAGATAATGCCATAGATACCAGAACCGTAGACCATGCAGAGATATCACTTCAGCAAGGCCACATAGAGCAGCACATATTTTCTCATTTGCTTGCTCTCCATTCTTTCTCCGAATATTTTTAGGAGAAAGTGTGCATACAAAATAGCTCGCTGTAACATACGTGCTCCATAATCAATACTTTCTCGTCCAATCACACAGTTTGCAAGCGGTGCGCGTAAAAATGAACAAAAATGTTTATAGGAAGACGAGCTGAAAGTATCGCTTTCCAGACTATACAGTATTGCAATCTTAGATGATATCATCTCTGAAACATCTTATTTGTGAATTTAAGATGGAGAAAGAGAAGAAGGAGGAGGAGGAGAACAAGCATTAGTATTTTTTACTTTCCAGTATTTATTCAAGGGTCCTACTTGATATTCCTCTTAGATGAGCTGAATAAGACGGGAAATCACGCTCTCCCTTTCCCCATCTATATGCATGACCTCTTCACTTCAAGTATCATCTACTGATACTTTCGGACTGAAACAACTGGTTTTTTCGATGCCAAAGTACTATTCTTATTCCAATGGGAAATAAAAAAGATAAAAAATGAGTAGCCGATCTTGTACACACATAAATAGAATGGAAAAGGGCTCCTCCAAGAAGAAACCCAAAGAAAAAAAATAATTCGGAGGCAATAATTCTGTTTAGCTTGGGATTTTTTTCTAGACCCTTGAGAAAAAACTCTAGTCTTCATATTAGTTAAGTAATACCTTGGTGGCATCTTCACATTTTCTAACGTTTTCTCCCCCAAGGATAGATAGACAGGTCATAGATTCCCAATTGTAGATAAAAAATATTATGGTTAGTTTCCTTATTTTCATCCTCTGAAAATGACCACTTTTCCTGGAGTCATTCAGAAAATAAAAAAGGACAACGATTTTTATTTCCCCTGCAATGGACTTGGACAATTCAATGGAATCGTAAATGTGTTTTTTCTTTTTTTAGAATTTAAAGTGAAGTTTTCTTCGTCTTCCTCTCGCTCTTTGCCCTTCTCAGTAGGAAGGTATCTTGCCAAGTGAAACCTGTCCCAAATCTGCTTCACTTGATCTTCGGATTAAAAGATATCTCTATTCTGGCTTGGCCTGGCTTGTCTGGCCAAAAAGCAAATAAGATGTAATATATGTGTACATACACATGAAGCCATTCAATATTTGTTTTTTACTTGTTCCCTTTCTCTTATGTTTAGACAAGACAGCGACCAAGAAACACTTTGAGTTATCTGGTCACTCGAGTCCAGAGTCCAAGTCAGTAGCAAGGGAGCCCAGCTGGGTTTGAGCGCGGCTACCAACAAGGATGTCCTGAGGAGTATATCAAAGACCAAAACTACACTTTTTTCTCCAGCGCTTTTGTTTGTTCCTTCCTGGAATGTGCTTGTATCGCTGTAGGTGGCTGAGTGAATTCAATAGAAATGGCTCAAACGGTCCAAGCAGTCCAATCCAAGGGCACGCAGAAGCTGGAGGAAGATGGAGAGGTGGAAAACACGACATCACATCCATCCCATCACTTCTAACTTTTTCATGAGATAAGACACCTTGAAAATAAAAAAAATCGCCACTATTTACTAATTCCAATACATTTGCACGCCACGCCAACTAAGTACGTGTGGACATCCAACATTTTATAGCAGTTCAAAGAAAGGAAACAGAGGATCTGTGACCATTACAAAGTCTAGACTTTCAAGACAGAATCGTCGCTTTATACTTGGGATTGGGATGCTCCTCTCTTCTAAACGTAACAAGGAGAAGGGTTTGATTGTTAAATGGGCTACCCTTTATAATTTAGTTGATTTCTTTTCAAGAGAGAGAAAAAATAAAAGTAGTTTCTCTTTCTGTCTTCAAATAAAATTGCGAGAGAAGTAAAGAAGAAGAAGTAGGAGGAAAACTGCGAAGTGAACAAGTTTATGTTGGATTAAGAGCATCACATCAGCAGATCACACAATCCCTTTCTTCTTGGACAGCAAACAAACCAATGAGGTGAATTGGAGCGGACAGCTTTTTCCCTCATTCCTGAGAAAATAAAAAAATGAGAACGTGAGTGGTGAGAGTGAGGAAAGGTAAAGAAATGTGTATTGTCAGAATGAACAATATTATGACTCCCACAAACTTTGTACTTTGGCATCACTTATCACGTTCGTTGTCAAACTGCAAAAGCGGGAATGGGACAAGGCTGGATCCTCTGTTCGAAAAAACTACAAGAAAATCAAGCAAAATTCTTCAGCAACCGAAAAAAGTTTCCTGTTTTTTATTTGACACTCTAGAAAATATATAGGTAGAGTAGGTAGTGGACTCACTGAGGCGTCCCGTAAAAGTGAAGGCGAAGTTGTGCTTACTTAGCCTGGCCCACATGTGTCCACATCATGATTTCCCGATGACAACGACAACCTAGGTCGCTACCGACAGTAAAGAAAGAGATACTTTCCGAGGACATGCCACTGTATTAGGCCAGAAGAAAACCACCAAATTTCGACCGATATCTGTCAAACAAACTAGAATTTATTGGAGCAAAGTCATGAAAACATGATAATATTATATGATTTTCCCTAAAAAAAGTTCTCAGTATAATTAAAAACTTCAGCTAGATGGGGGAGGGGGGAGGGGGTGAGGGTGACACAGACACACACTGACTTTTAAAAACAACACATGTCTCAATCTCATCATTTTACACTTTCTCAGCCAAAAGAAAAGTTCTACAGTCTGGTCTCGCCAACTATTATGTATATGCGTAGGTTCTTAATATGGGAAGAAATATAATTAGAATATGGAACTCGAACGAGACCTCGACCTGTTTCTCCCTTTTTTACAAACATACAACGACGACTTGACTTTACAACGGGAACAACTGTTCTAACAGTTTTGATTTTCCCTTGAGTACTTGAAGAGGATCCTTTCAGATCTGGAAAATGTCAATTATTCTTGAAGAGTATGAAAATTTCAAAACAAAAGGAAGCCTGTTCATTCCCATCCTCTCCAAACTTCAAAGTAAAGTTTTCTTGGACTTTGACACTTGATATTTTTATGCATCCAGCCACCAAGTCGTAGCTTCATCAATTTTTAATTATTACATGTCTCCCTGTCTTCTCAGTGTTTGGAAAAATTGTACTTTCAGAAAAAAAATTTTCAGAAACCAAATTCAACAATTCAAATTTTTAATGATCAAACCCATTGAGTAAAGGAAACTCCCATTTTTACGTTGCTTATTTTGTCAAACCAAACCTATTAAGTCTACAATTTTCCATAGATATCTCACTATTCGCGTTTTTTAGTTTGGCGCTACAAAGTCAAATCGAATCAAATTCTTGAAGCAAAATTTAGTCCAAGTCAAAGCTCTCAGAAAAGCTTAACTTGATCCTCGTCGGTTCTTTTTTCATGAAAAATATCCCCAAAATCAAAGAAACACTTCATAAAGCCCGTAAATAGCTTGTTACTCTATTGAAATTGAACGCGGAATTCCCACTGATAATTTCCCTAATAACTTCCCCCTCTCTATGTTTATGTCTTCCTATTCTCATTTTCCTTCCCTGAATTCTTAATGTCTTGCATTCACACAAAAAATATCGAAAATGGAGGAAATTCGAGAAAAAAGAGTTGCAGCAGGAGACCCAACCAAATGCATTGCTGCTGACTCAGAGTCGAAGTCGTGGCACCAAACCAGAACCAGAGAGTGACTCAAAGACGTCGCGGGAGCAGGGACCTCCATGCATATCATCTAAAATATACTCAATCGCAATCAGAGAGAGAACTTTAGGGTTGGATACATGGAGATAAATAAAGCATTCATATAGGGAGAAAGGGAATATGTCATTATGAGAGTTTTCCTTGTGAAAAAGGAGAGCACTCCCTGAGGAGTTTTCCCTTTTGGGGGAATCCTTAAGGCAAAAAATCGGATCACATCAAACACGAAGAATTGCACTTTGTGTTCGTATGAGTAGATACGTATGTATCTCCTCTCCTCTCATACATATGAGGAGGGTTCACTCGGAGATATCGTTTTCCGCGAAGAGGAAATGGAAAAAGGGGTAGAAAATATAAAGTAAGTGGAACAAGATACATGATTCTGAGGTCGGCCAACAATCATTTTCTTTCTTTTTTTTCATTTTCCTTGAGAGAATGAATAGCTGCTGTGTCCCAGGCTTTTTACCGAAATGAGTTCAACCAACCTCGTGAAATGATAATGAGCCTTCTTATAGTGCAGTAGTAACTCTAACTGTATGCATGCACTTTGCCTTTTTCTTTCCGATGAAGATGAAAAGGAAGCAAACAATGTGCATCATTCACTAAAAAAATCTGCATTTTTTCCCAAGAAGGAGGAGGGAGGATGCATGTGTCTCTGTTTTCTTAGTGAAAGGTCTCCCTTGTGGACATTCACACACGGACACGAATACATTTTCTTCTTCTTCCCCAATTCCATTCCAAGGACTTCTTTGTCATCTTGTGTGGCTTTGAAGAGTACTATACACGGATATAGCACGATGTCTGTTTCCCAGAAGCACTTCAAAAGTTTACCCGTTCAACCACAACAACAAAGCACCTCCATTTAGGAAAAAACAAGATGAAGATGTCTCAATCTCAATTACGGAAGATGCACTAAAGCTGAACAATGGCGTAAACAGCTTTTCTCTCTACTACATCTCGATTTCGAGAGATTTCAAGTGCGGGGGAGATAAAAAGATAATCAGGGAGACAATATAAAGGAAGAAAAGAGGAGACTACCATGTAGTAATGTAATGCATGTGCATTATCATCATCATTCTCATAACAAGACACACCATTCATTTTTATCTCCACTCCGACTCTAAAAACTACTTTAAAGAGAAAATCCAAGGAAAGAGTCTAAAGTAGGTTGTTAAAGCTCCTGATTTCCCTTTGAAAAGGGATATGTGTCAAGAAGGAAGATTTACAACAGACGTGGTCATGGTGTGTTATATTGCTCTATGGCCCTCTAAAAAAAGTAAGCCACTGACTCAGTTCAGTCCGACCAAGCCAAGCTCGAGTTACTACTGATATTACAGAAGTTTTTTTCGAATTCTTCCAGCTCTGGAGAGAGATTACGTTAAAAAAGAATTTTATGTGAGTGAAGTGCATTGCATCCTGATAAAAATGTTTGACTTTCCCAAATGTCAAGATGTTTTTCGACAAGCGTGGATGATGTTGGTAAAAGGCTTAGCAAGCTAAAAGACTTCATGCCTGTCTTTCTATGTACTTTTGGAGACCAGTCCAGTTACAGAAACATTTTCATTTTTCATTAAACTACGCACTTCATCATCATCTTTTTTCCTTGATAATGGCTGCTAATGCACTATTTTCGGAACGAATGTAAGTAGGGTGAGTTGTAAATAACGGATTCTCCCCCTTGTGCAACATACAGTGCAATCGCAACTTGTAACCCTGAATGTGAAGAGGCGGAAGGAAGATGAGAATGAAGACCACGAATATAAACAAAAAGATTATTTCATAAAGTTAAGTAAATGGACTGCACTCTCCCCCACCCTCGTCCTTGTTTTCCAAGAAATTGTGCGATTTGATTTATATCAACAGGCTTATTCTGGAAATTCTTTCGTTACGGTTTGGGATTTTGCAGGAGAAAATTCACAGGGAAATGGGAAGGTCTATTTATTGCAGAACCAGGATTTCCTTAATGGATAGCGAGTTAGGAACTTTTACTTCCTTTTGGGATAATAATTAAGTGTAAAAAACAAATTTTTTTGCTCAGGATTATTTTTAGTTAAAATTTGGTACTACGATTTTGTTAGAGAGGAAATGTGGTTTTGTTACGTTTATACCAGTAAAAATGTCTTTTATTTTAAGATACTGATATAAAATTATATCCACTTTGGAAAATCATCTAGAGACTTTACAAAAATTGGGAGAAATGGTGATATTCATGAGATGTTGTGCTTTCATATCAAAATCAATGCATTGTCCCTTGTGGACCTCCCAAAAACAAGCAAAGTGTATTTTATTGTGTTGTTCTAGGTACAATTGTAGATTTACATTGTCCCCATCTCATTGTTAAAATCCCTGTTTCAGTTGACCGCTGACTTTTCTGTCCAGCCTCCCAATAGTTTCAGTTTTACCTTAAAAATCGTTGGATTTTCCTTCTCATTTTGGATCCCCAAACAAACTTATAAACTCTCAAACATTCTTTCCCTTTTTCTTTGTTCTCCCTCTTGAAAGTTGGCAGTTTGGACATACCCACCCCATCTAAAAGATGTAGACGCTGGTCTGGTCATTTACTATTTTCAAGTACAATATAAAACGTTTTACCTTCTGGAATTTTTTGTTTTCTTACTCCCCCGCTGCCACGCACGACAATAAAAACCTGAGGGAAGTGGCTGAGCCACGTATGAAATATGCAGCAAAAACAAGGAATGCTATAACATTGTAACGGACAATACCTGCGATACTTTTTCAAACTAAAACATCAAAACCTTTCAAAGTTTTCTCCAGACAAATAGATAGATAACAAGATAACGGTACTATTGGTATGTCTCAGCATATTCAATTTTTATTTTTTGTTAACGGAAGCTGGATTTTAATGTTGCCATTCGGAAATGCAGCAGGAAAAGGAAGAAGGTTGCGTTACGAGGAAATTACAGATTCATGGGAGCACAGAGACAGCAGACGAGGGAGATGGAGAAGGAGATAAGGGTGTTTTGCAATTTTGCACGGAGGAAACATCAAAAAATGAGGTTTTATCTCAGAAGCATTGAAAAATAAACATAGAGAACTTCCATGATGGGCAATATAATGTTTGGTTATGGCCAAGTGAAACTTTTTTATGCATCTCACTGCGAAAAAGAAGAAAATCACCATTGTGTAATCAACGTTGCGAGTAGGCACATTCGCAGCTTAAATGAGGATATCCTCCCTCAAGCTTTCACTTGATCTTGATCATCGATGAATTTTTTAAAGTGTAGTTTGAAGTGCTCGACAAAACTAAGAAAATTGGATGCAATGCAGTATGTAGCTGAGACAAAACACCCGACCAGAGCCGCAGAATTACAAATCTCCTGGTGCAGAAAAATAACTAAAGTTTGGCCGGGGTCGTTGGGAAGTACCATTAAATAGCGGAGAATCTACTTTGGAGTATATACACACACGACCTGCTAGATTTTCCACAAGACCTTTTTTGTTTTTCCTAGCCCATTCACAAGTTTTTATGAAGCAATTTTTCCTCCTCAATTTTCGGAAGAATCATCATCGTCAGGGAAAGAATCAGCAAGCAAGCAATGTTCTTTAGCCTCCACTTTTTATGATGAACACATTTTCTCGCGCTGTATCACAGTGTGAAACTTGAAGTATTTTTACTGAACAGAACAGTACTTACTTTTGGCCTCACTCTCAACTATAGCTTGGCCAAAGAATCTTATTTTTCCTGTCAGAGTAAAAATGGGAGTTTTGTTGTTGGTTTTTAGTGGGAAAAAGGGAACATTGTCCATGGGGAGAAGAGAAGAATTATTGTTCATAAATCCTGAGCTGAAGGAAGGGACAATAGGGGCCACCTTCACATTGTGGGCTAAACATGACAATCCTACCACTACCACACACACCATTACCTACTTAAAGTGTATATATGCACAGTATACTTAGTTGTACTTGCATTTAGGTACGAGGATTTGCTGGATAAAAAGTATGCAAGGAAGCTATGGGCTTCACTACAACTTTCTACTAAAGAAAAAAGGCTTTTTTCTCTCGAATAAAAAGGCTTTTGTCCTAAATTGTAGGCTGGCTTTGTTGTGACGTTCCGTTCAACAGGATTGATTCATTTAGAGTCTCCCGTGATCCAGAACAATCTTCTTGTACTTGTACCCCACACCTCGACTTCCGAAAATCACGGTGGAACATGGCATAATGGGGATGAAAACGATTTAAGATTTCCTTCTTAAAATACGGATACGCACAAAATACATTTTTGCATTATATTATAATTCACGATGCTATGGTTGGAGGGGTAGATTTGACACTTCTAAAGAAAGGGATTAGACGAGATTGCTTTAATTTTTATGCAGTTTACACTTTTATGTCCAAAATATATTTTTTTCTTGCATTGTTTGCAGAAGAAGAAGAAGGTGAAGGCCGTCCCCTAGCCAAACCACAACAATGCAGTGCATTTCTCAATCGTGGTCGTGATGACCATGAGAAAATCTTTATGAAAGGATCATAATAGCATAATGCTCGCATGAATTAAAGTGGACGAAGTAAAAAGAAGAAATAAAATGCGTATGAGCATTTATTTTGCTTTTGTCAATTTTTCCAAAATATTTTCCATGAAATTGTACACTTTCAATTCGAGGCTGATGTGATAAGGAGAAGGGTGTCGTTGTTATGATGTGTTGACACTTCAGTACCACGCATCGCTGCACTCATTTGATCTTGAACAAAAGTTTTCTATGAGGATTTCCGATGCATTATTTTCGTCAACAAAGACGGAAAGTTGAAAGTTTATCGACACCTGCGACAAAAAAATAATCCATATTATCTTCAATGAATTCAATGTCACATAGAATCTTTTTGATGAAATAACAACTGCGCTATGTGGTGCAAGCAGAACCCGAAGATTTTATGCTTTAAAAAACTTTTCCCCTTCGGATTAATTAAAGCCGTTCCATAAAAAATTCTTAAGAAAAAATAATATTCCTGGCGTTTTTTCCTCAGGTGGGGGGACACGCTGCGATGTGATCTGATGCTAAAGTAAAAGCAAGATTGACAGGAAAAGGTGGGGAAAAATATCGACTTAGAAAGTTCCTAATCCGGCCTAAGGCTCCGTTTAGAAGACAGCATGTGACTTGGCTTTAGCTGGAAAAAATGATGAAAGACGAACCAGTTCTAGCAAAAGATAAATTAAATCCGGATGGAGGAGGAAGCCTACTTAATTCTAAATAGGTACAGTGATGAGATGAGTTGGCTCCGAGGCGACATTATAATTACGAGTAAATACTTCACGTGATAGGATTTTCGTAAAGAAAAGGCAAGTTTGGGACAAACTGGAACGAAAAAATACTTCCAAAGATATTTAATCAGAAAGTAAATGTGTAGGCGATGCTACTAAGTAAGGATGCTATTCATTTTGTTCCTTTCACACATTCCAACCATCCAGCAAAACAAGCTTGTATTTTTAGAAAAAGTAATTACGACTACTACAACTACAAGTTTGAAGAATATTGGATGAGATTGAACTATACCTACATCTTAAATTAAACATCAAGCAAAAATAAGTTTAATTGACATATCTGCCTACCTGTGCTACTGCTATGTATGCTATAGTCTCCAAATAATGCGCCTCCACATTTAGTTTTCTCGATCAAAACAGATTTCTGGCATTTTCATTTCATTAGTAGTTATGCAAGTAGGTAAGGTACGTAGATGCATACGACGAATTTCATGAAAGCTGACGACGAGTGAGCAGAGAATTAGGTAATGGTACCTGAATAAATGTGTTATATTTTATTTTCTGTTTCTTGGAAGTCCAAATGAATTCCGCTCTACAAAAGGGAGTTTTTCTCTGGACCAAACGAATGGCATTACGGAATTCTGTGCTTCTTGTGTAAACATTTTCGTCTCCCGTTGAAAAACGTAGATAGTATAAGCATGACATGTTTGAAATGGATTTTCCTGGATTCATTAAACTCTAAGGTGAGTGACAGATAAAGCCATTTTGTCTTTTTATCGTGTTCCTGAGGATTTAGGAAATAGGACGTTTTTGACACATTTTCTCCTTATCACAATCGGACAGGATGGGATGTTTGCTTGCGTTGCTGTATACGCAGTTATGTAAGTACATGTACCTGATTCCGGAAAAGGGTTTTGTATCATCCAGCATTTTTATCAAAGAAAAATAAACTGGAGGTAGATAAAATGGAATAAATGTGAATGCGGTGGTGGGCAGAGCTGGTCTGGACATTAGTGGATTTTTCAAAGCATATTACGGACTCAAACAAAAAAAGACAATTTCAAAGAGGGAAAGATCCTCACAAGATAAAATAATATTACTGCGCAATTCGTACTTATTTTGGAAGATGTGACACGAAAGGACTTTATTTCCTTTGTTGTTCTTTAGATGCCGATTCGAATCCTGCTGGTTAGAGCTTTGACATGACATGACCATGACGGGCAGCCCTCATCCCATCACATACAAACTTACCTACTTACATGGATACTTAAATAAAATCATTGAAAAAGAATCAAATTCATTCAACCTGAATCTCAGTCTGAATCACCACCGCAAAATAAAAAAAGTTTTTTTCAAGGCGCATTAATTCTGACTCTGGAAGTTCCAATTTTCCTAATGCTCATGTAAAATTGCAAAAGTATTTAGAAATGGGGTATTATTGGCACATTAGAAGCATAGTCAGAGAGAATATCGTCCTCTGAATTCCCGATTCCGCATTAGGGAAAGTACATTATTGCAATTCTTATCTCCACAATCCGGGGGAAGGGAAACGAACAAAAATGGTTTAGATTGCCCATTACGGAAGATTAATTACTCGGTTTTAGAAAGTCAAGCTAATGTATGCTTAGAGGGTTCTGGGTAAAATTAGCTTTTTTCAAAGATTGAGTGCTCTGCGGACACAAGCCAAGCCAAGGTAAAAAGACTTTTTTAAGGAGAGAAGGAAAAAACTGGAGGAAAATATTTTCTTTTTGGTTGCATACGGGCTTAAAGTTTTCTCAATGCGCCTTAAGGTCTTGCTAATCTGGAGAAGAACGTGATCGTTGCGTTCATGGATGCGGATGGCTGACTGATAACCAGAACGTAAGTCTTGTGGATTCTATCAGGATAAGAAAATGGGGAATTAACCGAAGAGGAGAAAAGGATTTAAGATACAGCTACAGCTAAACTCACTTCCAGCCCGATCCTGACTCACACTAGTTCAAATCACATCACACTTTCTCCACCAAAATACATACAAGAATAATGAGAAATATATATGAGTGAATTTTCAGGTAAAGCATTTAGCATTATCTCATCCTCTCCGAATAGGAGTATGAAGCATGCTGGATTCTGGATTGGATTCAATCACAAGAACCTAAAGTAGCTTCTTACCTTCCCCCATCATCTCATTTATTCTTTTTCCGGTGAGTGGATCCGTCCGATACGCAAAACCCTTTTTCGGGACAATAAAACTTTGGTTGTTTGATGATGATGCTACCATTCCTGTAGTTCAGTGATGATAATGCTTCCTCATTCTCCTTCGTAGTGAAACTACTCCTTGGAGAGAAGAAGCTGAACAGAGTGATTAGTCGTACAAAGGAAAATCGTTAACCTCTGCGTGAAGAAAACGGATTGTGATCGTTAAAGAAGCCCTTAAAAAGTCCCACACGTTTTAAATGAGACTTTCTCCCCAAAAATCCATTTTTCCATCCAAATACAAAATCCAAGCATTTATTCCATTTCCAGTCATATATACCTATAGCATAACGGGTAGAATCACGATTGGATGGATAGATAGAGCGATAGATTCATTCATCCATCGGATCGCCTAATTTCTGAGGTTTTCATGATGGAGATACTTATTACCTTACGTGCAAATATAAATTCGATTTTTTCTTTGGCTTTTTCAGTGCTACCAACAGTGCTTGAGGAATGGAGATAAAGGAATTTACGAGCCTCCCTGAATAAAAACAGACCAAATCGTATCGAAAATTAAGTTTTTCCGTATGGCGTGGCCAGGCTTATGGCTTTGGTTCTCAGGAATCCAAGAAAGGATTCAAGGAATGTGACATGGAAGATTATATGCTTTTGATTTCCACTCCCCACGAAAAAAGAGCATCAACCCAGCCAAGCTAGTCTGAGCCACCTCATAAAACTGAGTTTTTAGTGCGTCATCAGTGACGAGGTACTTCCAGATGAAAGGGCCATGTTAAGCTGATGACATAACCCTAATGTGAATTTAGTGATGCAACAACAACGCAACACTCTTCACTCACTCGGTGGGAATTGAATTGAAGAGGAAAACACGCTAAATAGAAATATCATTTTTCAGACTTGCTCTAAAAATACTTCTGAAAGAAAATGTCAGAGAGGAGAGAAGGGATAATTAATGCATCATTCCAATGAGAATTACGGAATTATCCCTTTCATAAAGTGAGATCGCTTAATAAAATACAAAAACATTCGCTGATCAAAATGAATTGTAAAAAGAAAAGGACTTTGCCTTTGAAGTCCTCTAAAGTGATGAAAGGTAGTAGGGCTGGATAGTGCAGTAGCCAGAAGCAGCAACCAACACAACGTACTTAAAAGACCTAAGCGCACGCAATAATTCCTGTAACATTTTCATGACTCAATGCATTTTGCATTTGGCCATTATTCCAAATTCTAAAATGAAACTACTTCTTAGTTTTTGAATTTCTAATGAATTCATTTTAAAAAAATAGCAGAAAGTCTTATGGGGACAAAGTCATTTCGAAAGATTTATTACCGGGGGGTTGACATTTCAACAAAATAGAACAGCAGGAGCGATTCCTTATCCGAAAATAAAGTATGGATGAAAAGAAAGATAAGAAATTTTGAAAGGAAAATGCACACAATTAGGTATGCAGTCTTCTTAGAAAATAAAAAGTGCAGCAGTGGCATTTCGTAATAATAAAGAAGAGATTTTTTATTTTAAATACTGCAAAGTACAATAGCCCCCTTGGCTTCTAGATGCGAGCTTGCTACAAGTAATATAGTTAGTCAAGTCAAAGATTGAAAATGTTTAAGAATGAAAAATAGCATGATAAAAAGATTCCAAAATGTGAAAAGGTTTTTTTCTCTCTCGCTTAACTCATTCTTAAATGGTCTCGGAGTGAATTGAAAGAAAGCAAAATGAAGATGAGATGAGGAAGATCAAGATGTTATGTGACTTTACCTAAAAACATATTTCACGGGATTTGATGCCACTGTATTGTATCTGTAGTGTAGCGTAGATAATGGATGGATGGCTACTAACAAGGCAATGCAATGTCTTCTTTGGAAAAGCCGGATTTTAGGGAGCGAGATAAATCGTTTCTGGAAAAATTGCAAAGCCTTAATACTTCACCATTTGAAGTATACGTTAATATTTGTATCTGTATTGGGGTCCTGGACATAATTGTAGAGACTCGTTTACTTTAAAGTCTGGATAATTTTCTAGAATCGTATTGTATAATTGTAACAGCAACAGATAGTCAAGCAGAGAAAGAATAATCCAGTCCGAAACATCGGACAGTGAATTGATCAATATTTCATTGTCACTCAATGAACCTTGAGCTTTTAATAATTTTTATTTCATTACAAATAAATTAGAAGATAAAAATTGTCTGACCTCCATAAACGACATTCATTTCTAAAATTCAAATAGATCCCAAATTACGTCTCCTCTTAAATAATTTTAACTTTATTACGCTGACTCGAAAATTTTCATTTCTTAAAATATATCCATTCGACTGGAGTTAACAGTCCAGTGAGCAAGAGCAGTAGCAGCAAATCGCATTATTACGTGCAAACGCGTAGTAGATTGTAAAAAAAATCCTTATATTCCTGGAAGTATTTTTATACGTTTTTCGAAGGGATGATTGTACTGGGAAAGATCGTGAATGGAGAACAGAAGAAAAGAGATTGGTCTTTAGGTTAACGTTAACGTCTGACTTCTTCATCTCGTGTCGTTTGGCGCTGGTGATGATCACGATGATGATGATGGTGATGGAGATGAGGATATTAATGTTCCGGGTTGGTTGACGAATAAGGAATCTTAAAGCAAGTTACTCTGCATTTTTATTCATCCTCTCTTCTTTTGTTCCGTGACAGGCGTGCTCTTTATAGGTTTTTTCCTTTTTTATTTCCCGTGAGTCTCATCAACTTCGGAAAAAAGAGCTTCAAGGGACCGGTTATACTTAGACTGGTTCCCTCCTCAGTTTAAAAATGACTTTTTTCTTCTTTGCTCTTGGTGCAGCGCAGCGCAATGTCCAAGTTTAAGGCACAGACTGCAGACGGGAGAAAAAAATTATTCCGGGGCTTTGCCCTGGCTGCTTCAAAAGCCATGTATTATTCGGTATTCGGCGTGTGTGTGAGTGGATTGGATTGGATGGATGAGGTAAAATGCGAAAGCATGTCCCACGAGATTGTCCCATGTGCTCGTATCATTATTATGATTCCGGGAGAAGAAAGGCAGTTAAAATCTACAAAACTTATTTGGAGAGAGTGGCAATAAATAGGCGGCTTTATTTCCGTGACTCACTTCTTAACATATTATTAGGTTTTATATTCGTGCCTTTCATGGTTTTCCTTTTACAAAAAAAGCGTAAGTCATGCAGTCGAGTGGAGAAGGAATAGACTCATTCACTCACTTCTTCTTTTGTAATTGTTCTGAAAGAAAGAAATAGTAAACAAGCGAGAACAACGACAAAAAAAGAATTATTTCTGCTTTCGTTTTTACGCTTTCATTTCATTCAAAGCAATGCAGTACACAGGGATCTGATCAAGTCATTTACTTATTGGTCCCTCACGGAATAAGAATGTATGAGTATAAAAGAAAGTCGTTGAGTGAATGACTTTGCTATTTGATCAGTAAAAGGTGAAGAGTGTCATGAAGGAAATGTCATTCTTGTGTGAGCTCCGCGGGAAAGGGACAACGTCAACAGCGCTATCATAACTCTCAGATAGTTATCTTGTATCATCATCATGATGATGAGGATGACTGTCATGAACATGAATGCAATGCGTGGAATGCATACATGCCTAAATGGAGAGAATTATAAACAAAAAAAGTTATTTCGGAAGTGGGATATTTCCTTCCTCAAAGCTATTTAATCACGGGAAAATTATTATTTGCCATCAAATTTTTAATTAAAGCTAACGTCATAAAATGGAGAAAATCCATTTCTGTATTTTCCTCAGTCCCTTGGAGTCAGTCATGATGGATGAGGACGAGACGAAATCTCATGGGATCTGGAGAACTCTTCATTTCATTAAAGCTTCTCAACATCATGCAGCAGCAGCAAGATTAATTTTGACGAAGACTTGAACATACAATACAAGCTTGAGCTGAGCTGAAGTAAGACTAGCACCATCTACCTTCACATGTCAAAGTCATTTTAAGGAACAGTTGAAAAGAAACTCACCCTCTATGTTGTCTCAAAGTTGTTGAATAAACCTAAAACGGAGCTTGGCTATTTAGAAGGGTGGCTCTTGAAGATATAACAAATGCAATAGAAAATCCTATTCACTGGGATGTTTTCCACAAGTCAGTCAAATGCCATTTTTAATTTAAAAGTTGAATTAAATGAGCTCCAACTTATGCCAACTTACTAATTTTTCTTCAAAAAATTGCCCTATTGTTTTCTAGTTAATAGAGCTCTTTCATTTTCATCTCATTTGCACATCTTCACTTGAGCATTCGAAGTCTGGAGAGGATGTTCAATGGCATGAGAATAACACCCTTTTCTTCTCTCCCACTTCTTGTCAATTAGGCAGGCATCAAAGTATTAAAAATGAGAATGATTCAGAATGATATTAGTAAGACAATAAAAATCCTTTTACAAAATCCTTTATCTCTACTTTATCAACTTATTGGCAGCTGAGACAAGGCTAATGCTCATGTAACTACCTTTTGATGAGAGAAGAAAACATTTTTTATTTTATTTTAAGCTTAATGTCCCATTTGCTAAAGTACGTAGATATTTTGGGGAGTAGGTATTCGATTTTGTAAAATTTGGAGTCATTAGGGAGGAAGGAGTAAAAAGGATTTAAGTGGCCATGTGATGTACACTTTAGAGATGATAAAACAATGAGAATTTTGTATTACACACTTTGAAGCACTCAAGAGAGGCTGAGACTAAAATGGGAACTGGAATCATCCCTGCTCATGTCTTTTGTAGAAAAAACTCCTAATGGATTCGTTTCAGTTCATTTCCATTTTTTTTGTTTTAGAATTTTTAAAACAAAGTGTTTCAGAAACTGAACTGAAGACTGAAGAGAGATGATATTTTTTATGTAAAATGAACTGGAACAGAAAAAAATTGATGCATCATGAGTAGATGACTGAGATGAGTTTATGCATAAAATACGTCGTAGATTTTAGATCTCAGGCCACTGACTGAGAGTGACATGACGTGTGGATGCAGATGCATAAGAAATTCTTTACGAGGTGGATTTTGTCTGCCTGCGCTGGCCTGGACTAAAGTCCTGGACCATTTAGGAGGAAGGAACTCCATTTCAGTGGAAAGACGTGGCTCCCTTGAAATCCCTTGTTCCTTCAATTCCTGGAGCCGACACATTTACCACGAAGATAAGAATCTGGATCATACAGCATGCCAATACAAGTTATTACCTGGTACATAGGTACGTAATATGAAGTAAAAAGATTTTCTTAAGCTCTTTTGTCTTCCAGTTCTCATGAACTCTTAAAGAAAACGTTGTCACGAAAGATAAGAGGATAAAAACAATGTGAGAGATGAAGAGAGAGCTAAGTGGCAAAATCTGTGGGGACTCTGCCAGGACTGGAAAAATAACTAATTTTTTATTACGGGGAGGTAAAGGTATGAAGTATTTTGTAGAGTAAGTGAAGAAGAGATTGACACATGCAGCGACAAGTAGACTGCGCTTTGTTGTAGGGCAAAGAATTGAAATTTTTGGTCAAAATATGCACGCGTTAAATTTTACATACTTCCTCTTTCATTGCCCACCTGTCTTTAAGTCGTCAGTTTCAGTCGATCCAAGTTATTTAGTGAATAATCGTTGAATTTTTTTAGCGCTTCATAAAATATTCTATTGATCATGTTCATCTATAATAACCCATAGCTAAATCAATTAGGTAATTGAGCAAATGATGAGCTCTTTACATCTCATAGCTTCTCCTCCTCTCCTCTTCACAGTAACGGAATCATTAAAGCGTAGAACTAAAGGATTGACCAACCACTTTTTACTCGTTTTCACTGCACCTCTTCATTCTGCATGGGTGGCTATTTCTCCCGTAAAAATGCTTTTCATTTCGAAATCACGTCTTTACCCACTCCGCTTTGCTCATCGAATATTATACATATTGACTGCCGTGCATCACACCTTGTTATATATACGATGTCTTCTAATCTGAAGAGATCCTCCGAAACACCGTCACAGGTACTAACTACAAACTCTTGTAAAGTATGAAGTATGTATTAACATTAGCACACGCGTTAACATAAAAGGCTTCGTAAATGCAGTTTGTATGAATGTACATAGGTAATAATTTTTAAGAAAATGAGATGGTTATTTGCCATTACCGTTTCATTCCTCACAAACATATTCACCTAAAAGAGCCTACCTAAGCAAAATACATAATAATATTTTTTTCAGAGTTGCAATGTCGGACACGGAATATTTAGTAGGAGTAGCAGGTGGGGTGATTGTCCTGCCTAGAGGCTACTTACCTGCACAACAATGCTTTTCGCCTTGAACTAGCTGCAGAGGCTTAAGGAAAAAAATCCCCGAAGAAATCCTAAACTTCCTCGTCTTTTATGCTTATGAATACCTATGCATGCATCTTACGCACATTAAACTGAACTGAACTAAAACCCTTGCTTACTTTAAGGAAGGGTAAATTTTAACAATGTATTGTTTGCCGTGATCGCATCGTCGTCATTGTGTATATCATTGTTAATATTCGTTCAACCTGCTCACTACATTTATCAGTAAACTGTGAAGTGAAGAAAAACCGTAAATGTACGATCGTGATTGTTTAACATTCCTTATAGCTTGTCTCGCCTCGCACATGAAAAAAAAATATTTGACGTAGCCACAGTGGATTAGACTGGGGCTCGGCTGTTTCTTTAATACTAAAGTGCTACCTAAAAATAACGTTTTCCCCTCATTCATCCTTCCGTTGTTCTTAGTCAAGCTGTGAGTACGGCTCCACACATCTTACAAAGCCATCATCATACTACGTGGGCTTCGCAATCGCAATACGTGTAGATTAGTCGAGTTGTCATATTATTAATTTTGCCTTCTCGTGAGAAAGCTAATTATTTATTTTAATTTTTTAACGATTATTGATTTTCACATCAGTTTGAGAAAATCTATTAGAGTAAAACTGACGGAGCTGTCCCGGAGCCGTTGGCAGAGGATGAATTAATTTTGAGAAGGAAAGATTCACGGAAGAAATCTAAGCTGCGCATTTTTTTAAGAATTTTATCTTGTTAAGTTTTAGGCATAATTATATCAATATGAGGGGTTATCAAATATTGATAAGTGCGTTGGTGGCAGTTTGCCTGGTGTGTTCCAATGGAGTCTCTGGAGAAGAAGGGGAGCATGAATTTGTCAGCTTGGTGAAGGATCTGCTGCAGGGTGATGAGCTGAAGACATTTCAGAGTAAGTCTATGAAAAAATATCTGATCAGGAACAGGAAGACGCCTACGTAATCTTGCTGATGCATTGATTTAATTTGTGATTTTTGTATGATTTTTAGATGCGTATTCTTCCTTGCCTGTGGAGATTAGGGATCGTCTAACCAAAGACATGTTAAAAAATCCCGGAAAACTAGGCCAGGACTTGATGAACATGTTCGGCCCTCAAGTACAAAATCTCATGGCGAATTTGGGCAACCTAAACCTCGGAAATCTGGCAAATATTGCCAAGAGCTTCAGTCCTCCCCTGCAGCAACGTCAGCAACAACGTCTTCATCGGGAGGAGGATAACGAAGTGGACGTGGAAGTAGACGAGATGAACATGAACTACTTAAAGAACGATAACAAGAGGAGAAGGCCTGGAAAGGAATCTGGCGGATTCGACTTTGGACCTCTAGGCTCTATGCTGGGAAACATGGTCAGTAGCAACCCACAAATGCTAGTCAACCTCATCCAGGGATTTACGGAGGGAAAACAGGGATTTTCTTTTGACTCTGTTCTCAACATGCTCACCGAGCAAATGGATCTCGACACTGTAATCAACATGGTGAGTGCTTTTGGAGGGGGTAAGGATGGCAAGTCCAATGGTTTAGCCGATATGATCCAGCTTCAGGAAATCATGAAATATTGGACCGACTTCATCAAGTCTCCCACTGGACAAAAGGTTAACCGTGTTCTGCCAAGGCTCCTCAAGGCGGATTCTCTTCCAAGTAAGCTGCATAACTTTAATTGAACTTCGGTCAAATGAATTATAGATGCATAATATAGGTTTCTTGCTTAATGGCCTATGTATTTCCTTACGTAATCCAGGTGCACTCAGGATCATCGAAAAGGAAATGGCTTTCCGTTGGGATCTCATCCTCCGACAGATTCAAGATCCTTCCATTCGTGCTCTCATGGTCGCTCAAGCCGTCCGTCCAATTGGTGAATTCTTCAGGGGAGTCAAGGTGCCCAGGGACCTCAAGGAAATGATCAACCGTGCCGATGACGTACTCAACAATAAGATGGGCCTGGGCGATAAAACTAAAGCTTACATTGAACCCATTACTCAGTACATCAGGGAGACTTTCAAAATCAGCAAGGAATCGCTCCTTGACCTCAGTCCCTCAGATATTGAAAAGATTGCCAGTGACATTCTCAACAAGGACGTATTAGAGCCTATGACTTCAGTATGGGATGCATACAACAAAGCTTTGGAGCATTCCACCTGCGCTAACTTCGTATTCTGCCAGTTGAATAATAACTTCTTCAATGAAAACTTTATTAGGAGATATGTCATCAAAACTTCAAGGTATCCACTTCGATTTTGAAGGATATCTTCCCTCCTCCAAAGGCATATCCTTCAAGGCAGTCCTCAAGCGTACAGTATTTATCCAGGGGACATTTTAGACGGGCTTCCGTTCCAACGACAAGCTGGCCACTTTCGTCGACACTGACAGCAGGTGGGATGCACTGATCTTTAAGTCTTACAAACTCAAAACCAATTCTTGCTCCCACAGATATGCAATCTGGAGCTAGACGGAAGACAAGAGGATCCTTCAAATCTTTCCGTGGCAAAGTTTTGATTCTACTACTTTCAGATCCTAAAGTCAGATCAAGTCTTGGCCGTTTTGAAGCCGAGCCTGATGTACTAGCAATTGGTTTCCTTTCCGATCTCTTCGAAGCTGAATTTGACTGTGTTTCATTTCTTTCAAGCATATCTGGCTCTGGCTCACTTCCGCTTTCTTGATCTTTTTGAAGTCCATCAGGACCTGGGTTGGGTCCATCTTCAGTCTGATCCTGCTTCTGGGGAACCGCAGTCATTGTTGAATCAGGCTCGAAATCGGAATCATTATCATGCTCATACTTAATGATGATTTCAAAATGCTAATTAATTCTCCTCTTGTTTTTATGTCCACAGCACGGAATCACCGGTTTCTGTTTAGACCTCATGCATACCGCAGAAAAATAAAGCTTGCTCTCCCAAACATTCAGCAAATTGATGCCACCTTGTGCAGAGTTTAAGTGCCAGACAAATTCAGTTCGTGTGCATCTTCATCATTGAAAAATTGGGTCAGGAATCAGAAAGATATTTTTAACGCCTACTTGAAAGAAGCTCGTGGAAGCCCAATCTTCATGAGTTTTCAAAGTACGTCAACGATATCGATCTCAAAAGAAAACAAGATGCCGAAGGAGCTACCAAACCCAAGCTTTCCAACGTCAGCCATGGCCATAGAAATCAACGAGACCGCAGCGGAGCAGCTAAGGGAAACTGCAACTGCACACGAAATGACACTTAATATGACGGTTGATCAAAACGAAAGGGAATCTGATACAACAAACATCACCATCATTTCAAAGAGTCTATGGGGCAATTCAGTTTCGGAAATTGGAAAATTTCGAAGAGAAGGACTCTTCCATTCACGGTGTAACTATTAATCAAACAGGGGATATGTCTATTATGAATTCTCAAGGCCAGAGTGATAATGATAGCTCTTTATCATTCTCATATGATGCTGCTGGTGCTAAAGCTACCATTGTGATTGTGGTGATTATGATTGTGGTGGTGATTATGATTGTGGTAGTGATTATGATTGTGGTGGCGGTGGTAGAAGCATGCCATGCATGCTTTCAAAATATGTTTTAAAATATATATTTTTTTAATAATAATGATGATGATGATGATGATGATGATATTTTTTTTTAATTTTTAGGTAGGATCGAGGGTACGATCCCAACCTTAGCCCAGCAGGAGAGGATGCGTCGAGCTGCCACCGCAGATCCTGAGGAGGGAGTGAGGTTGGGCATCGTCGCCCTCGATCTTTTGCGGCAGCAGCAGCAACAACAACAAAGGGCACGCTCGGAGCAGCCCAGCACCTCCGCCAGTGCCGCGCGTCGCCTCTTTCATGGTACCTCCGGGTACCAACGACCCTTTTCTTCGAGGCGCCCATCCTCTGTGGTCACTGAGACGACCGAGGTG